>JAJJMC010027464.1:1878964-1953223 GCA_023531435.1 Papaver californicum | reverse complement strand
GCTGAAAAGACCTCGGTGTTAGGAAAGGACAAACAATTACCTATATTTCATTCGGCGAACCCTACCTGCCGAGTTGGGGTATTACAGACTCAGATAAAAAGAAATCAACAACATAAGCATAAGACTTACGCTCTTGCCAACATTTCATCTATATTATAAAACAAAGCTTGGCTAAGTTAGCCTAGATAACTGGCAGCTAGGATTTCACCGCACAATAGATACATCCGTGGTTATAGTTTCTCCCAGAAAACCAACGCTTAATGACCCTATTGGCGGAAATCTAATGCCCAATAAAAAGAAAATAAGATTATTTTCGACTCATTTCGTCTTCATCTTTCTCTCCCATGGAAAAATCTCTCAATTCAACAGATTTTATATTTATGGTTTATCTATTTAAATATTCTAGAGTTTCACTAAAGACCAATTGGACTAAAGAGTTTCACAAGTTTATGGCTCAATTAAGCTTTTAAGAAGGAAACCATGGTTGAGAGCATTAAGGTGAGCATTTATTTCTGCGTATCTTTACTATTTCTAAATTTATAGAATGATGAATATCAATTTTTTCGACATTGTGCTTTCTTTGAGTGGTCTTACTAGGAACTAATCCGTAACCCTTTATGTTGTAAGGTATTTATTTAGTGATGTTAATTCTAAATTAGCCTAAAATTAGAGTACTTGTTTTTATCTTTTCTTCTTTTAATTTGGTTACTGTGGTTTATTGTATATGGCTATATGCTTGCCTGAAACTTTGCTAGTGTTGATGGTGGGATTTTGTTAAAGGCGGCGAAAATCGTAAAAAAAGTATGTGTTCTGACATGTGTCAGAAATATTAAATTTTAAGTATATTTTCATTTCTCAAGGAATTTTTAAGAATATACTAATGATAATAAATACTCATGCCTATGACTCTCCGTATATGTACAACTGTGTATGTGTTTCACATAGCTAAACTCAAAAATATATATATACAAGTATTTTTGTTGTATAACTAAGTTTCAGCGTATAAATAAAATTCCCCGAATATTGCTAATCGCAATACTCTCAGATATTCTCTAATTTTTACAAAATGAATCTCAAGCTCCTAGATGGATTATCCATTAGTACAGAGCAACTTGTGTCTTCTTTAACGTCATATTCCAAAAATGAATTCCTAGAAATTGCCTTACATCAATATTCATATTCTTCAGAATGATATTGATTCACTGTAGTGCTTGTATGAAAGCACATGACAAGTTGTGCATGAATGCACTAGGTTGAAACATCACAGATATATCTACATACCAAGTCAGTATCACGCCAAATACAAAGTTAAAGCTCCATTGGCTAAACGCTAATATTGGCCGGGCTTGAAATGCATATCCCCAATATTGATCGCACCAAAATTCCAATAATGAACGAGATACAACGAAACCCTAATTTTTGGCCATGTACAACTGACCTCGACAGACTCCTCGTGTCTTCCCAACTTGGTAGCCCAAATCTCCTTTCTTATCTGATCAACTTGACCGTCCAAATAGGTCGGAAAAATATTTTTCCGTGTCCGACCAACTTGGTAGGATATGCCTCTGCCGGCCAAACTTGGATAAAAAAATTCGTTAAGTCAGCATGCTACATACCATTGGCGTCTTAATGCATGCGGTTTACCATGTGCGACTGACCATATGTGTTATGCTATATACTTCTGGCTGCTAGCATCTTAACATAAGATACGCAATAAGTCTCATTTTATATAAATATGACTTGCAACATGCGACTAGCCATACATGTTGTATTATTGATAGCCAAACGTAATCGTCTTAGCATAATTCCACGCAAATATTGCTTTTCATCTCTGAAAGGCCTCTAGTGTCTTAACGCATTGACTTTTTATTCGCGGCTGACCATATGTGTCTTACCAGATATGGATGGCTACCAACATCTTAGCGTAAGCCTCATTTCCATTGAACTTGGCTTGTCATATGCGACCTCACGCATATGTCATGACATATATGACTTGGTATATATGACTTTCATTATATATATATATATATATATATATATATATATATATATTATTCGGCTTACCATTGGCGTCCGGCCAGAGATGTTTTATTCCATGCGGTTTAGCATATATGTCATGCTATATGTGCTTAACAACTGATGTAATTTCTTCTCTAATCCTTCATGAACATTCATCACCTCACAATGATATCATGGAGCGCGGTACCTGCCTCACTCAATACGAATGTATGGTATCACTTATTCACTAAGATATGTCAATACGGATTAACACACCTGAGCTCTCACTGCTCATCTGAGCTTCTCAGAGACTTGGCATAAGGTCCAAATAAATACGTATTTTTTTTAGTCTACCTATTCTCCATTAGTCTCACCAGTCTTATCATACTCATCAAGACTCATTAGTCATGTCTAGTCAAGCATGACAAGTCGCAAGTCAACTGACTGACTAAGAAAATCACATCCCACTTCACAAAATTAGTATTTAACTCTATTAAAATTTTACGAGACATCAAACATGTCACACATGGGGTGATGTATCGGAAAACCGACTTTGTTTTACCGCAAGTGCACAGTGTCGAAAGATGTTAACAATAGAAAATACGATTCTTTCCACGAGGAGTGTGAATCACTTATACTAACTAATAAAAGTAACTTTCAAGTAAAAAATATTTCAAAAGGTATTTTTCTGATTTTTATATAAAATAGTTAAGCTAACGGATGAATTAATAAAGATTGTAATCAAGATGTGAAAGTGTTAAGGTTTCGTGAATCCGTTGTAGATTAGGATTTACTTGCATTCATCACAAGCGGTATCAAAAGTAGAAAATCTAGCTACTTATACACGGAATATATTTTGTTTAAGAATCGTTAAAATAATTGTCAAAAAGATTAGTTTTTTCTCAACCTAAGGTGAAGCACTAAGTATACGTTGTATGAATAGTCAAAGAATATTCATAAATCATCTTAAGGCAAGGTTTAAACGAGTTCTTCTACTAATCAAACAAATCAATATATTTAACATAGAACATGAAAAATCACTGAGAAGGTAAAACATTGAAAGAGAAATAAAATACTTTCTTCGTCCCATTTTAATTGCCTAAATAGGATTTTTTTTTATTCCATTTTATTTGATAAGTTTTATATTTTTCCCTCGTATTTTCATATTTATCCCAATTTTAAACTCAACCACTAACCAGGGAAGTTATATAGTTTTAATTGTATAAATATTTTTGTTAGATGGTAACAAACTTTAAAATTAAAATTGGGAACTAAAAACTGGGTGCATTAAATTTTTTATGATATTTTAACTAAATCTTTTTTTAATATCTTAACTGAAGGTATTTTTTTTTAATCTATTATTTCCTTAATTTATATGCACAATCCAATTTAGACAACTAAAATGTAAAATGGAACGATGAAAGTATATAATACTACAAATTTATCCTTCATCCTACCAAGAGATTTAACTAGACAAGAGATTTAACTAGACATGGTCATAGACAAGGTCATAAACCCATGATAGGTCTTGGCTGCAAAAACATTCATTTAGGAATTTAGGCAAACACTTACGTGCATTACTTGATTTCAACAGAACTAAGTTTCATGAATCCTTCAAATCCTTGTTTCATGTCCTTCCCTGCATAGAATCACAATTCGAACCCATTCATCCATTCAATGTAAAGAACTCATCCACAATACTCAAGTTCTCATCCTTCTTCATTTCAAGCTTCAAACCCACCAGATTCATCTGCTTTTCTGCCAAGAACTGTGCCCGTTGTCTTCTTGATCAGTATCAACTTCTCATCACTCAAATCCAACAGAAACCCCATCTTTTATGTTCTCGGCTCAATCCATCTTTGTTCAACTCCGGCAGGAACTATCACACCAATTCAAAACTTACCCAAATTTCAGACCATGTCACAAACCCCCAAAATCCATTGTCTTTGCTGTAAAATCAAATCAAATGCAAACCCCTTCTGAACCTCTCTAAGTAATCACGGAAGCCATCGCAACAGCATCTAACATTTATAGTTCTTCTTCAAAAACACCACCACTGCCTTCTAACACCTTCAAGAACATCCGAACCCATTAAATCCACTCCTAATCCCAGATTCAGCAGTGACACCATCTTCGATCTCTGCTTGAAACACCATCTCCCCATTCTTCTCATACCAACAGACTCAAAACCCTGAAATTCTTCTCGACATCTTCACTAATCACTTGTTCTTGAACTCGACTTCAATTTATGTTCAATTCAAATGCCAAAACCCATCACAAATCAAGCCACCAGACCTACTAGCAACAGCCACCTTTTCTTCCCACTTGAATTCAAACTCAAACCCTAACATCGAACCTTAAAACCATCACAGACCCATCTTCTTATTTCCTTCTCAGTCACATCAAAACCTAGAATCTGTTGCTGCTTTATAAAAAATGAGAAATTTTCCTCTTTGAAAAAGTAAAGAATATGCTGTAGAGGCTTTACACTCCACTAAAAATATGTGGTGTAGTTGGTGCCACGTCCACTAATTCTCTAGTAGATTCACTTGTTTGGTAAAAGCCAGATTTATTTGTTTTCATCCCTTGGCCGTGAGATGGCTTTGGTGGTGCATTTTTGTCGCAAACAACGTTTAGCCTTTTATGGTACCTGTGATCGGATTTGATTGTTTTTTATACAAAACGGCCTAACACAATAGTATTAATAAAATAATTACTCCTAAGAGTAAAGGTATTGAGATTAGTATATTGGTTAATTTGTCAATTACCATATCATAGTGGGTTGGACAAATTCAAAAAATAGGTTGATAAATAGGTATATTAGGGGATTTGTCCATCGAGGTTCAGAGAAAGTCGATCGTCTATGTTTGAGACGATCGACTCACATTGAGCTTCAGCCTAGCATGGGCCGAGCGGCTCAATTAGATTCGACAACGGTTGAATCTCAACAGCTCTCATCCAACGGGTCTCAATTCTCTCTTATAAATTCAAACATTTTCAATTCCAAAATCACACTTTCTCCATTCAAAAAATCTTTTAATTTCACTTCAATCTTAATCTTCCCATCTCAAACTTTTGATCTCAACTTATGGATTCTGAAGTGGAAAATGAAGAAGCACAAATGATAGGAGAACTATGGCTCCAACAAGCTCAAGGAATTATGCTATATATTAATCAAATGGATGAAGATTCAGACGATGATAGAAGGATGACTAACCATATGATACAATTATACTCAGGGCAAATACCTCGAGATCCAGAACCAAGAGTCGTATTGACAAGAAGATGGACGTGGAGATACCGAAAGGAAGGACATCAACAAATGATGCGTGATTATTTCATTAATAGAAGTGTGTACTCTGATGAAGATTTTCAACGTCGCTTCTGCATGCCACAACACTTGGTCATGCGGGTTACTGGAGAGCTTTGTCGGTTAAACCCTAAATTCAACTATCAATTTGATGCACTAAATATACGAGGACATAGTCCTGAACAAAATGTCACTGCAGCCCTAAGGATTATAGGTTATGGTGTACCGACGGATGCTTGTGATGATTATCGCCGTATGGCAAAAACAACAGCATACAAAAATCTCAAAATATTTTACGAAACTGTAGTCAACCATTTTGGTCCACATTTTTTACGACAACCAACGCAAGATGATGTCGACCGACTACTAGCCGAAAACACCAAAAGAGGATTTCCCGGAATACTAGGTACCGTTGATTGCATGCATTGGGTGTGGAACGGATATCCTTATGCATGGAAGGGTTAGTATAAGGGCCACTTCACCAAACCAATTGTTTTTTTGGAAGCGGCAGCCTCTTATGATTCTGGATATGGCATGTTTTTTTTGGACTACCGGTTGAAATAACGACATCAATGTTTTGCATAAATCGCCTCTGTTTGAAGAGCTAAAGTATGGAACGCTCTATCTTCAAATTTCACCGTCAACAACAATAACTATCAGAGTGGGTATTTTCTGGCGGATGCAATTTATCCATAGTGGTCAACTTTAGTTCAAGCTTACGCTCATGTAGCCCATGACGAACGTGCAAAACAACATTTTAACGGGAAACAGATGGCGGTTAGGAAGGATGTCGAATGAGCTTTTGGAGTTTTGAAGCGGAAGTTCCATATAATTTGTGAACCATATCATTCGTTCAAACCAATAGAAATGAATAGGGTTATGCTCACCTGCATCACTTTGCATGTAATTGAGGAAACACGTCGAGATACCACTTGGAAAAGTTATCCACATCAGTATTTAAGGAGAGATGTTCAACCCCTTTACAGTGTGCCAGCAAGAGAGTACAAAATGGTAGAAGCGAGAATTGAAAATAGGATTACATGCTAGGCTAAGGGAAGATCTCACTAGACACTTGTGGGATGATTTTGGAAGAAGAAACCCTCACATGATTTAGTTTTAGTTTTTGAACCTTTTATTGTTTCAATCATTTATTTCTTTTATTTTAATTGGATTATGTAATCTAGGTCTCAAATATTGAAATTAAGGATCAAATTGGTGAAAAAACAACACCGCAATTAAAATGAAATTTGATTACATCGAAATTGAAACATTGAAACAAAGGATTACATTAAAAATAAATAAAACTAGCACTAATCATCTAGTGGAACAATGGCATTACTGATATCATCATTCTCCTCCTCATCAGAATCAACGTCAACTGAATATGGGCATTGTTGTGTCTTGTGTGCTTCAATTTTATTTATTTCTTCTTGTCAAAGTCACAGTTGCGTCTGATTCATCTTTAACGTGTCCATTCCCAAGATTCCTCTCGTGAGCATTAAAAAGATTTTGTTCAAGAGCCTTGCAACATCTCCTAATTTCGTCATCCATTTTCTTGCGTTCTACCGTTTCACCAATATCAGTCTTTTTCTTGTTTTTCAAAAAATTCTTAGAAGTTGACATCTGAAGTTGAAGATTTAGTGGTTTCTTGAGCCGCCTTCTGATCCTTTTAGCTTTCTTGTTGCCTGGTCCATCATATACTTCCGTATTTCCATTAATACTAAGATTATTATTTGCATGCTGGAATGCGGCTTCTTTGGGTTGTGGGGCTGGGCCTGTTTCTGGTGAAGAATATGTAGACGGAGACCCTTGAGAAACGTTTGCCGTCTCGTAAGGGGATTGCTTTGGTACTTGATATCCATTCAACAGTTCGTGGTTAAGTCGGTTCAGGATTTTGGGAATATGGAAGCATTCTTCGAAGTTGAAACTCGAACTTTCTTTGAGTTTCCATGCCTCTCGAGTTTTTTGCATCTGCAGTTTCAACATTTAAAAATTAGTCATACAATAACTTGATAGTACAAAGTTTTAAAAATCAATAACACCTTTTGAAATGAATCTAGCTACTATATCGGCTTCAGTATCACTGCTTCCTCTTTGGCGATTCACTTGCATCATCACACCTATCCAAGCGCTCACGACTTTACTGATTACATGAAAACGACCCGACAACCCGTTGAAGTCACGTTTATTGGTGTAAAATGTCGCATCTACATGCTTATCATGGGGATATACTTTAGGGTTTTGGTATGCGGTCTACGACATGATGTGTAACAACACACCTACTATGAGAAAATGACTGGGACGTGCGACAGTTGACATGGTAGAGGAGTAGTTGGGGATGTAACCGTCCAGTCTTCTCTCACAAGAAGGACATGATTTCATCATTGATAAACACTTAAGTGTGACATAATTATACCCATATTTATACTAGCTAGGCCTCATTGTTTGGCTAATATATTCGTTTTAGACTTTTTATAGGAATTACAACAGAATCCGATCACCGGCTAATATATTCGTTTTAGGCTTTTTATAGGAATTACAAAAAAACCCGATCACCGGAACAATAATGGTTAAAGTGGGCAGCCGGCTATCCTCTTACACTTGTTAGCACCAACAAAGCCATCTTATGGCCAGAAAGTTGTTGAAGCAAAGAATTCTCTTTGAATTATCAAGCACCTGATTAGGGGTTAAAAGAAAGTTGACGTCGCATCTGCTACGCCACGTCTTGCTGGTATATTCTAGAGCATCAAGAAGCGATTCCCATTCATATCAAATGAAATAAAGTCCTGACTCCTGAGCAGAAATTGTGTGAATTTTAGATCGAGAATAGAGGAGCAACAACTTTTGTTCTAATCGAGAGAGGGTCTGTGAGCGAGAAGAGTTGAAACCGAGATAGGTCAGGTCATGGTTAAGATCATGATGTTGTTCTTGAGCGAGTTTTAAGGGGTCAGATGAGAAGAGTTTGAAGAAGTGGTTTGATTTAAGATGGGTTTTCAAAGAGAGGTCTGAGTTTGATTTAGAAGCTATAGTTCGCTGTTGGCTTGGATGGAGAGAATGGGTTTGATTTTGAGAGGTTTCTGTGAGCCAAGAGAAAACAGGGCAAGGAAGAATCAATGAGAGAAGCATATGGATGGGTTCTCGGTAGATTTGTATCACAGGTTGTGTGATTTGGTTCTACAACAAGGAAAATGGATTCTGGGTGATTGTTGAGATAATGGTGGTGTTCGAGAGAAGTTGTGAGGAGAAACAGAAGATGGGTTTCGAGTGTTGAAAGTTGTGGTTCGAGTTGAGCTGTGCAGGGACAAGAAGATTTTGCTGTTGGTATTTGAACTCGAGGAATTAAGTAAAGAAATAATGAGATTCAACCGAGAAAAATCAGGGAAAGATGGTGTTGCTGCTGCCTGAAACAAGAAGAAAACTAGCCTGTGTTGTGAGCTCGTGATGGATTTGAATCGAGAGAAGTCAGGCGATTAATGGATGAAGGAAGGTGTTCATCTGCAATTCGAAGTGGTGGCAACGATGGGTTTTTACCCAAACTGATTCTGATCAATGTACATCTATAATACACTGCATCTCCTAATTATTCAACAACAACATCAATGGATTTGGTTTTTTTTTATATGAACTGAAAATAGGTTCACGGTTGAATAGTAAATGAATGGTTTGAATGTGTGTTTAATATGTGTAAATCAGATGCAGGGAAGGAGTTGGAAGCAGTCGAGAAGCACAAACAATTTCGCCTTAATCTGATTTGATGTTGCACAACGTGTGTTCGATGAAATTCCCAAGGGAGAGGTCTGTGTGGATGGAATTGAATCGGTGGAGTTGAATTAGACAGGGGCCGGAGTTTAGGAAGTCAAGGAAGCTGGGTCTTGCCGGATTTGGGAAAGAGTTGGTTATGGACAGAGCTGGTTTGGACTTTGGCAGATATTTGTTAGGGTTCAGTTGGATTTCTTATAAATACCAAACAGATTGAGGCAGTTGAGGATATACCTTTTTGACGCAAGAATAGACCTTGGACGCTGGAGTTCAGTTCTAGAGATGAGGAACAGTAAAAGAAGGGTTTAGTTATTTTTATTTTGATTTCATATATAGTTATTATTTTTTTAATTAATTTTAATGATTTTTAAAAAAGTCGTGTCTAACTAAATCTTTATTACGGAGAAAAGATGAATTTGTAGAGATAAATTTATTTGTGTTTTAAAACTAGGGTTTTCAATTACTAAAACTTAATGTTTATGTTTTACTTTCTCAATGATTTTTCATGTTCTATGTCATGCATAGTCCATTGCTTGATTAGTAGAAGAATTGTTGACCCTTGTTTGTAATTGTTTTATGGATATTCTTTGACTATTTATGCCACGCATACCTAGTACTTCGAAATTCTACTTTAGGTTGAGAACAAATAATTCTTTTTGAAAAATTCTTTTTTTCGATTCTTAAATGAAACATCTTCCGTGTATTAGTAGTTAGATTTGCTATTTTGCATGAGTGAAATCGATACCCTTTGTGATGAACACAAGTAAACCCTAATCTACAACGGATTTCCGAAACCTTAACACTTTTCTATTATTGATTTCAATCTTCGTTAAATAATTTTAATGCATTCGTTAGTTTAATTCTTTACAACAATCGGAAAATTATATTTTGAAACATCTTTTGACTCGAAAGTTACTTAAATTAATTAGTATAAGTGATACACATTCCTCGTGGGAACGAACCGTATTTTTTATTGTTTAAAACAAAGTCGGTTTTCCGACGTATAAATCACATTCTCCACGACTTCTACTTCACCACTACTTCACAACTTCCACTTCCTACAAGGTCAGGGTGTACAATTATTACTATAAATATGTTACTGAACCTAACAAATGAGACAGACGGATATAACACAACTTCCAAACAAGCTACAATCTGATTTCAAAGAAGCCTTCTCTTGGTCATACAAAGAGAACTCTTCGCATACAGTAATATACATCAACCGCACCACTAAAAGTTTTACACTCCGATCTCAACGTTTTCTATGCTTTCCTCACTAAGACCAACTCTTTTCCTCATATGCGACTGAAGCAAGACTAGAACGACCATTTTTTGGTTTAGGCTAGCTTGTACGACTTGATCTCTCGAATCTAAGTACTTCTATTTTAGGGTGAAAAACAAATGTACTGTTAATAGTACTTTCTGTAGGTTCCAGAGATCAAAATCGTACAAGACGAGCCTAAACTAAGAAATGGTCGTTCACGTCTTGCTTCGGTCACAAAGGTGGAGATGATAGGTTGATTCTTAGGGGAAGGAAGCACAAAAGGTTTAGAAATCACTTTGTGATTAAATTGCAATATATAGTTTTGAACTATATCAAAGGCTGGATTTATGACTATGAATCTGAATATCTATGAGATAGATCAGTTTTTCTTCCTTTTCGAATATATGAAGCTATCTATTTTTAGTCTTGTACTTAATACCAATGATTTCTCGTAAGTTGTGGAAGTCATGAAGAGATGAATAAGTGGTGATCGTGGAGATTGAGGTGGAATCATGTTCTTTATGTCAGGAAGACTGTATGACCACTACTCCCTCACACTCTCAACTGCTCTTAACCGTTCCACGACTTATTACCTTCTTGTCGTGGATGTGTTGCCACATTGCACATTGCCGTAAACCGCCAGACCAATACCCCAATAAGAATCCCCCATGTGGCATATTTGATGTCTCGTTGAAAAATAATGAAGTCATAGACTACTATTATTTTGGTTAAGTTAGGACAATAACATGCTAAATTAGTGAGGCAAGTTGCTCAGTTCACTAAGTGGTTAAATAGAATGATCAGTGTCGAGTCCAATGAAAATAGTAACTATAGTGTTAGACTATATTGATAAGATTTGAGCGTTCAGCTGTAAGCTGTAAGATGTGAGCGATGAGCTATAAGCAGTAAGATGTGAGCGATGAACTCTAACCAGTGATTCCATTAACGGGCATTTGAGAAAGCTAGGTATTCAGTAATAGTATGAATGACTATTGGTGGTATTTTAAGTGATCTCAGTATGGATCACTTGTAGGGTATTTGTGACTCATGGCATCAAGTAGGTAGCTCATACTTGGGACACGCCTGAATGATGGAGAGAGGGACATTGCGGTAAGAAGAACATCGAATGTTGTAATGAAGTTGGCGCTAGGAAGTGCTAGTGTCACTGAGAATATAATATAAGCAATAGGATAATGCTACATAAGGTCTAGTAACAGGATCATTTCAGCGACGTAAAAAGTCTGGCCCTAGCAAAATCTAGCGTCGTGGTTGATATAACGCTGGAAAGTCACAGACCTGAGGAGGCTTTGGCGCTTGCTCGAGGAGTGTAACGCTGGGGTTCCCAGCGCCTAGAGTACTTTTGCACTAGCAAAGGCTAGCGCTGTAAAGGATATGGAGTTGGGGTTCCCAGGGCAGAAAGTGTGTTGGTGCTAGCAATTGCTAACGTCGTGAGAGAATATGGCTTTGGCGTTGTACTGCCGATGAGAGATGTTGGCCAAGATGATATTGGCATTATGCGTAAGCTAGCGCCTGCACTAAACCAGTTCCATGAGGTGACCATACTTGGGTAGCCATGCATCCTCGAGAGACTGTGCTCGAGTAGTAATGCTTTCCCGAGAGACCGTGCTTGAATAATAATGCTTTCCCGATGGCCTGTTCTCGAGTATGTATATATTGAACTAGTTCAAGGAACTCAACCATGGAAGTTCTACGACTTGAGTCTAGTTCAATATTGCATAATTTTAGAGAGGCAATATGACCAATACTGAACTCCTGTACCTATTTGTAGAGAATGTATTATTTATTCTCTTGTAGAATATGGGTAAAAGTACATTACTTGTATTTTGATACCATGGTCAGAAATATATCCGAATCTTTGTTCATTTCTGATGCTGGACAAAGGCCAATTTTACGATTTTTAACATTGTCAAAAAACCACCATCAACATTAAGTCCCCTGCTTAGTACGGAACAATAATATTTCATAGTAACCACTAGATGGTGGCAGTAATAAAACAAAAATATTCAAAAATGAATTTGAGAATAGAAAGATAGTTACTTAGCTTTGTCCTTGATGCATACTTGGGCTTTATATGTATTAGATTCTGCTGTGAGCAAGCAGCAGACGTCGATGTTTATGGGTTGAGTATGCAACGCCGTGTCTTAGTGATGATGTCAGTAAAGCAGCAGTAGATAAGAGCTATAACACCCGAAGTCGACGCTTTAAGTTGTAGTTGGTGGAAGCAAAGTTGGAAATAGTGGAAGCCATCAAGAGAAGCTGATGGTAGATCAGCGATGCGGATGAGGCTGGCGGTGGACTGCAATGCTCTTGTCATAAACTTAACTTATCATGGTTAAGTCTTCCCTCACAAGAGGGATATGGTTTCATCATATTTTCCACGACTTCAACTTCACCATTTCTTCACAACTTCCACTTCCTACGAGGTCAGGGTGTACAATTATTACTATAAATAGGTGACTCCACCTATCCACAAATGAGACAGACGGATATAACACAACTTTCGAACATTTTACAATCTGATTTCACAGAAGCCTTCTCTTGGTCATACAAAGAGAACTCTTCGCATACAATAATGTTTTAGGGTGATAAAAAATGTATGGTAAAATCATACTTTAAGGTAGGTTCGAGAGATCAAAATCGAACAGGACGAGCCTAAACCAAGATATGGAGGTTCGCGTCCTTCTTCAATCACAAAGGTGGAAAAGATTGGGTAGGTCTTAGGGGAGGGAAGCAAAGAAGGTTGAGAAATATCAATGTGATAAGTAATGTGTGAAAAAGAAAGGATTATCTCTGAGATAGATCGATAATTCTGTATTTTTAGTTTCTTCTGTCTCGTTGTTCTTGTTTCGAATAGATGCAAACCATCTATTTATAGTTCCAAGGAGATACACTGATTTCTCGTAAGTGGTGAAAGTTAGGGAGAGGTGGAGAAGTGATGATTGTGGAGATTGTAGTGGGGTCGTGTCCGGAAAGTGAGGAAGACCTGTCTGACCACTACTCCTCATCCTCTCAACTGCTCTGTAACCGTCCCACTACTTTTTACCTTCTTATTCTTAGATGTGTGGCACTGTGGCCATAACACATGATTGCCGTAGACCGCCAGACTAATACCCCAATGAGAATCCCACATGTGTTGTATTTGATATCTCGTGGAAGTAGTGGAGTCATAAAATAATATTGTTTTGATTAAGTCAAGTCAAGTCATATGAATTGCTAGGTCAGTGAGGCAAGTTATGCAACTCACTGGATTGATAATCATACTGATCAGAGTCGAGTCTGGTAAGTTCAGTGGTCATGTACTAGCTTAGGAGTAACATGGCATATTTAATGGCTAAGTATTAGAAGTATTACAGAACTGAACTTATAAGTATTAGAGAACTATATATGGGTTGCTTAGTTGTTTAGAGGCTAGAGATGAAAAAAAAGGACTTAAACCGCCGATAGCGAATTAGGTGCAGAAAGAATACAATATTAGAGTTTGTTGATCATTCAATACCCATGAGTGAGGCACCAAACCTTCAATTTTCCGTTTAGAGTGTTTCATCTGCGCAAACTCCCGGTAGAATGATAAGCTATCCAACCTTGCACCAATTTCGACACTACTTTTTGATCTCTTGAGTGCTATTTCTATCAATCATGAGGGTGTCATCAGAATTGCTAACTTTATCTTGTAGTATGGTTTGAGGTTGGCACCATTCTCTCGACAAAGCAATAATAGAAACACAAAATCATCAAAAAGTGGAGCATTAAAAATTCGAAGGAAAGTTGACATTCAAGGTTTACAAGCAACAGTACACAAAAAAGCAAATTTCATATTCAAGTAAAGCAACAAGACAAAGAGCATAACTGTATATACATATTGAAGACTTATATACAAGAGTGTAAGAAATCAAAAGATGAGAGTGAGTGAAGTTTATGATATCGAGACAATACAAGTTGTGAAGAATCAATTGGTAATGTCCTTATCCCACGACCATAGTAGTTTCATTGTTCATTTTATTTTATTGTAGTCTGTATTCTGAGTTCTCAATAAAAAACGAAAAAAAATTGAAAAAAAAAGTAAAAAAAAAAAATCAATCAAAAATTGAAATAAAATAAAATAATATTTGCCATTGCTTCGATATATTTGTTTTTGTATTCATTTAATAAGGACGTGGGGAAGAAGAAATTTATAAAGAAGTTTCAAGCAACAAGGAATTGAGAAAAAGAGTAACAATTGTCAAGGTTCTACGAAGTTCAAGAGTTCATCATCAATAGTAGAAGACCGAAGACTGAAGACGTTTCTATTGGATGTTGTGAGAGCGGTGTTGATTGTGAATTGGGTGAGAAGGTAAGTAAGCATTTCCATCCTTACATAGTGGTTAGTTTCCTTTCTTAGAGATCATAAAAAAGAGGGTTCTTTTTCTTCCCACGTTCTATGAGATAACATCTTCATATAATTCGGAAGGTTTCCTTTCCTTCCCACCATTCAACGTTGTGCAGAATTTTTATCTTCACTCCTATCTGCACAAAATGAGAACCATAAAGTGCGTCTTTTGAGTGTCAAATTCATAAAATCCTATTGGTGAGGCAGAATGCTTATTCGGTCACTCTCGAACCTGGATTCTTTCATAGGGTGGTCTTCTCCTAACTCAAGAGTTAAGCATGAGAATAATATTCTTTGACACTTCTAACTTCTTATTATTAGTGTGCAGAAAATTTATGTCCTCGTAGCTATTTGGATACTTGTGTCCTCGGAGTTGGAGTAGGTTTTGTGGGTATACCTCTTGTAAACCCTCATGAGACTATAACTCGTCCACTAGGAACACCTAGGGGTTTAAAGGCTTGTTACACATGCTAAGTGTAACCATGTCCTCAACAAAAGAGAGTTTTTATATTTTAGGTTAGTTTAGGATATATAGTTTGCTCGAGGACTAACAAAATCTATGTGTGGGGAAATTTGATAAGTGCATATTTCATATATTTAGAGTGTCAATTTCACGCACTTATTTGCTATATTTCTTGTGAATTATTGTATATTACATTTGTTTTTGTTTATTTATCTTTTCTTAGGTGGATTAATAAAGGAACTTAATTGTCCAAGAAACGAAGTGAAATGGCACTTGATTGTGCAAGAAACGAAGTTCTATAAAGGAAAAAAGGCCAAAAACCAGGTTTAACTCATCCAAATCCTGGATTTCTTATCATTATCACATAGAGAAAGAAGAGACGAAGTGAACGGCGAAAGAATGAAATCATTCCGACTTCGTATGAGAAGTTATAAGTAAAACAAGAACCAAGGGCAAAATGGTCATTTCAAAGGAAACTACTATTGACACTTTTTCATACACTAAGGGCTAGCCAAGTGTTTTAATACTTATAATGGCACCAACCATTTCTCTAAGAGTTGCCAATTTTTGAATAATGCTAATATCACCAGCCAAATTGCTAAATGCACCCTTTTCTTCTTCACATCATTTACACAAGCCGAAAATATTACCGTCTTCTTCTTCGGACACGACCAGTTTTGCTGGTGGGTTTCAGAGCTCAAACTTAATGTCAAATGGGGCAACAAAGATGGATTATCAGTTGGGATTGGCTGTTGCTAGCTGTTGGACCGAGTTCGAGAAAATCAGGGAGCTTCCATCGAGGATGTTGGTTATTGCTCGAGGAGTTGATTAGCAATAATGATAGTTGTTGCTGCTGTTATGATCAAGGATTGATCGGTGATGATGGAATTGTGGTGTCGAAGTTCTTCATGGTAGAAAAAAATGATGATTGTGGTTGCTGAAAAAGATTGAAGGTGACACTATTCTTGATGGAACCTGCTGAAGCGATAGAATGAAGTATGTGGTTTATGGGAGAGATGATTAATCACGATAGTGATGTTACTGTCGGTTGGTGGTTGTTGGATGATGGCAATAAGTGAGGACCTGATGGAAGTGATGAAGAAAGGTGGGTTTGTTATGGTTTTCGATGGAGTCTGTTGGTGGTTGCAGTGTGTTGGATCTGCAACAATGAAAAGCACTAAACAAAAGAAGTTGTTAAGGTTAAGAAATCTCTGATTGATACACACAATGGACAGAGCCACCTGATCAGCAAATTTTTCTTAACACAATAGTCCGCGGGTACTCCTCAAGAATGAGAGATGCTATACCCCAACAACGGATATGTGTCCAGGATAAAACTGCCCGTTATGACTAGTATAAGCACAATACTAATCACCCTCAAACGAACTCAACAACAATTGATAGGGAAGGGAAATAAACAAGGAATGTGCGCAAAGCAAAGCAGGAAGAGGGGAAAAGAGCTAGGGATAATAGCCTGCTCTGGAGTGAGATAAAATGGAGAATTCGTTTTTTCTTTTATAGGCAAAGATGGAGTGAAATCAATGTGGTAATAAATGAAATAAATTTTATATTTAATCAAAATTTATGTGCGAAATTTAATTTTGAACGATAATAAAATGACCAAAATTTATTTTCCATTATGACAAGATTTATACTCGGCGGGTTAGACGCCCCACATTTAAAACAAAATTTAATAAAATAATTTATGTTCAAAAAACATAAGTCTTGGTTGGCCCGTAGCCTTAGCTACGCCCACACCTGCAACCATACCCATTCTCGCAGCAGTAGCCATAGTCACATCCACACCCGCAACCACAACCACAGCCACTGCAACACTGTAAGTCCACAAAACCCAATTCCACAAGCCCGCAAGCCGCAAAACTCAAACTGCAAACCGCAAAACACAAGACGCAAGCGCACGCGCACTCGCACTCGCATCCGCACCCGAGCCCGAGCCCGTGCGTGCGTGTTTCGGTGCGAAGCACTGCGCGTGTGTGGAAAGAATGGTTGCACCAACTATCCCATAGCCTTAGTCCTCCCTCAACCACAAAAGTTCCTAAACCCTAAGGGCCCTCCCTTAGAAGCAACTTTATAGGTAATAAGGAGAGGAATCATCTTTAGTTTCTCCAATGTGGGACTAAAGGTTCATTCACAAAATTGAAAAATGAGCTAGTGTTCCTTAGTGACATCTAGGTCCTAAGATCCTTTCCCACCAAGACAAAAAAAACATTTTAAGTTTATTTTTCTCCAACAATCCCCCACATGAATGAAAACCCGGTGAAAATCAGAAATCAGAAAGCGAGAAATACCACTTAAGCAATAGGTGTCCATAAGGTCTTGAACCTTTGCTTAGTGAGAAATTATCAGAACTACTTGATGGACAGTGAACGCGATGTCTTGAACTGCCATCGTTTGGTGTAGTTCATCAATAACTTCCACGCGTGATATCTCTCTAGGTGTTGTCAAGTTCGTGCCGTTGTGTCCATTTTGGCCCTGGACGTATCCTGTTTCTCAGAATGCTCTAGAGAATCATCTCAGTTCTCATAGGAAGCGGCCCACTTCCTCATTCATATAGGTGAGTTCTATCAAGAGTGTTTACTGCTACACCCCACTTCAATCTTAAACTGAAACTATAAAACTCATTAAAACTTAATAAAAAGTCATCCTTCACATGCAGTCACACTATCACATCTACACCATAAGGAAGGGACAGAGAATGAAATTCTCTGATAGTGTTTCCTTTAACCCACCACAAATTAGTTGTCTCATTCGAAACCTTGATCTTGGGATCTCCAGTCAGGAAGGTTGAGTATCCTTCATGGCAAGTTTATTTGATGAGCTTAAGCCCCATCCCCCTCGATGCATTACTAGCTATCTACTTGGATAAAACTTTCGTCAAAGGGTCCGTGATATTCTCCTTAGACCTCACAAAGTCAACATAAATAACGCAAGTTGAGATTAGTTGTTTTAAGGAATTGTGTCTTCTACGAATGTGTATAGACTTCCCATTACAGTTGCTGTTTTTAGAATTAGTTATTGCAGCTTGACTATCACAATGTATATATATAGCTGGCATAGGCCTATGCCAAAGAGGAATGTCTTCTAAAAAGCATCTTAGCCAAGCGGCTTCCTCTTCTGATTTATCTAACGCAATAAACTCCGATTCCATAGTGGATCGGGTTATACATGTCTGTTTGGAACTCTTCCAAGATACAGACCCACATGCTAGAGTGAAGACATATCCACTCATATACTTAGACTCTTCTGAGTCTGATATCCAGTTTGCGTCACAAAATCCTTCAAGGACCACAGGGTATCTCTCATAACTTAAACAAAAGTTTAAAGTGTACTTTAAGTACCTTAACACTCTAATAAGTGCATCCCAATGCTCCTGCCCTGGATTACAAGTATACCTACTCAACCTACTCACAACATAAGCAATATTTGGTCTCGTACAATTCATTAAATACATCAGACTTCCTATAACGTGTGAATATTCAAGTTGTGAAACTCCATTACCCTTATTCTTTTTGAGTCTACAACAAGGATCATACGGAGTACAAGCAGGTTCACTATCAAACTGGTTATATTTGTTAAGCACAGATTCGATGTAATGAGATTGACTAAGACTATATCCATTAGAATTTCTTCTAATCTTCATCCCTAAGATCACATCAGCAGGGCCTAAGTCTTTCATGTCAAAGTTCTCATTTAACATGCTCTTTGTAGAATTAAGTACATCCATGTTTGTATCAAGTATAAGCATATCATCAACATACAACCATACAATCACACATGCATCATTCACAAGTTTAGTATAAACACACTTGTCGGATTCATTAATTTTAAAACCACTAGAAATCATTACATGATCAAATTTTTCATGCCACTGTTTAGGTGCTTGTTTTAAACCATACAAAGATTTTTTCAGTTTACAAACTTTGTTTTCACAACCTTTCACTACAAAGCCCTCAGGTTGGTCCATATAAATTTCTTCATCTAATTCACCATTTAGAAAAGTTGTCTTTACATCAATTTGATGTATCTCTAAGTTATGAATGACAACAAATAACAATTATTATCCTAATGGAAGTAATTCTCGTAACAGGTGAATAAGTATCAAAGAAATCTACACCTTCTATCTGTTTATAGCCTTTAGCTACTAATCTAGCTTTGTATTTTTCCACAGTTCCATCTACCTTACGTTTCCTTTTGAAGATCCATTTGCAACCTATGAGTTTACACCCTAGAGGTAAATCTACAATCTCCCAAGTATCATTCTGTATAATGGAATCCATTTCACTAATGATAGATTCTTTCCACCATGGAGCTTCAGAAGAAGTCATGGCTTGTCTATAAGTCTGTGGATCATTCTCAACTAAGCATGTTATGAAGTCTAGCCCAAAAGATTTTTCAGTTCTAAGTCTTTTACCTCTTCTAGGATCAAATTCATCTTCATCTACAGGTAATGCCTGACTAGTAGAAGGGACATCTAGGGGATCAACACATATCATACGAGATTCAGATTTCAAAGGAAAAACATTTTCAAAGAACACAACATCCCTAGATTCCATAATAATATTCACACCAATTTTAGATATTTCAGAACTCACAACCATAAATCTATATGTAGTAGTATGTTCAGGATACCCTATGAAGACACAATCAACAGTTTTGGGTCCTATCTTGGTTCTCTTAGGTGGAGGAATTGACACCTTAGCCAAACACTCCCACACTTTGAAGTATGCATAAGAAGGTTGTCTACCTTTCCATAACTCATATGGAGTTTTGTCTGATTCTTTAAAGGGTATTCTGTTCAAGACATAGCAAGATGAGAGAACGGCCTCCCCCCACAAGTTTGCAGGTAGTCCTGAACTAATTAACATGGCATTCATCATCTCCTTAAAGGTTTGGTTTTTCCTTTCAGCCACACCATTAGATTGTGGTGAATAAGGAGGGGTTACTTCATGTAAAATGCCGTGTCTATGCAAAATCTCCTATAGGAATTACATACACCACCACGGTCAGACCTAACAGTTTTACTGGTAGCACTCATTTGGTTTTCAACTTCTAGTTTATATATCTTAAAGGCTTCTAAGGAATCATCCTTACCTTTAAGTAAATATATGTGACAGTACCTTGTACAATCATCTATAAAAGTGACAAACCATTTCTTACCTCCTCTAGTTTGAACTGATTTCATGTCAACTAGGTCTGAATGAATTAATTCTAAGGGTTTAATATTTCTCTGAATATTTTTCCTATAAGATTTTTTTAGCATATTTTGATTCTACGCATATTTCACATTTATGTTCATTTTCTAAACTAAATTTGGGTATGCAGCCTATGCTAGCCAGTTTATTCATTGATTTATAGTTTACATGACCAAGTCTACCATGCCAAATATTCAATGACACAAACATAAGAAGAATCAATTTTATTCATTTCAACAGAGGTTACACTCAGTTTGTAGAGACCCTCAGTCTTATAACCCTTTCCTACATAGTCCTTACCCTTAGTGACAATAACTTTCCCAGATTCAAAAACAAATTTAAAACCCTTATCATCTAAAACACCACAAGATACAAGATTTTTTCAGATGTCCGGAATATGAAGAACTTCATTCAATGTGAGAGTTTTGCTAGAAGTGAGCCCAACTTTTCCTTTTCCCGCAACCTGTGCTGCGGACGAGTTACCCATGTAGAGTTTCTCCCCTTCCCCTACCTTCTAATAGGAGGTGAACATATCTCTGTTTCCACAGACATGTTTGGTAGCACTAAAGTCTACCCCCCAGTCTCTCACATTGGTTACCAAATTGACTTCAGATACCGTGACAGAAAACTCGTTCTTGTTGCTTTCAACCAAATTAGAATTGTTTTTCTTGTTATTAAAGTCCTTACGTTTTGTACAGTGCATTGCCATATGGCCAGGAGTTCCGCAAACATAACACGCACCTTTAATTTTACCAATGCCAGATTTGGGTTTCGGAAATGTACCTTTCTTGTGCGGACCAGGCTTGCGTTTGCTGTTGTTGCCCTTTTCAGTATTGGAAGACTTGTGTTCAATCACATGGGCCTTCTTGGACATGTCCCTTGCGGAAGATACGTTCTTGTCTTTGGAACAGAGCAATTGTTCCACTTTAATCTTCTTACCCAATTCAACCATACTGACTTCACCAGTTTCATGCCTCAATCTTCGTTTACATTCAGACCATGAAGAAGGTAATTTCTCAATCACAACAGACACTTGAAACGTTTCATCTATCACCATACCTTCAGCAATAGTTTCATTGATAATACGCTGAAGTTTAAGGAATTGGTCAACCACAGATTTGTCATTTGTCATTTTGTATTCCAGCAACCTTGCTACCAAAAACTTCTTACTTCCAGCAGTTTCCGCTTCATATTTTGCTTCTAAAGCATCCCATAAATCAAAAGCAGAGAAGTTTTCTTTTGCATTATAAAAATCATATAGTGCATCTTCTAAACAGTTCAGAATATGATTTTTTGGCTATATAGTTCTGTCTACCCCAACTTTCTAATTCACTTTCATTTCCCGTATCATTCAAAGTCTCATCAAAAGGTTTCAGAACTAATTCATCCAACATATGAAAACTCAAAAAGAACAACATCTTGGATTGCCATCTTTTGAAATCTTTGCCACTGAATTTTTGTGGTCTGTCAACATCACTTTTAGCCATTGTTAAGAAGAAAAATATTGTGTTAAGATTGTTGGATCTACAACAATGAAAAGCACTAAACAAAAGAAATTGTTAAGGTTAAGAAATCTCTGATTGATACACACAATGGACAGAGCCACCTGCTCAACAAATTGTCATTAACACAATAATCCGCGGGTACTCCTCAAGAATGAGAGATGCTATACCCCAACAACGGAGATGTGTCCATGATAGAACTGCCCGTTATGACTAGTATAAGCACAATACTAATCACACTCAAACGAAATCAACAACAATTGATAAGGAAGGGAAATAAACAAGCAATGTGCGCAAAATAAAGCAGGAAGAGGGGAAAAGAGCTATGGATAGTAGCATGTTCTGGAGTGAGATAAAATGGAGAATTCGTTTTTTCTTTTATAGGAAAAGATGGAGTGAAATCAGTATGGTAATAAATGAAAATAAATTTTATATTTGATCAAAATTTATGTGTGAAATTTAATTTTGAATGGTAATAAAACGACCAAAATTTATTTTCCATTATGACAAGATTTATACTCGCCGGGTCAGACGCCCCCATATTTAAAACAAAATTTAATGAAATAATTCATGTTCAAAAAACGTAAGTCTTGGTTGGCCCGCAGCCTTAGCTACGCCCGCACCCGCAACCATCCCCATTCCCGCAGCACTAGCCGCGGTCACACCCGCACCCGCAACCACAACCGCAAGTCTGTAAAACGCAAGTCCACAAGCCACAAGACACAATCCGTAAGCCGCAAAACACAAGACGCAAGCGCAAGCGAACGCGCACGCGCACCCGATCCCGTACGTGCGTGCTTCGGTGTGAAGCACCTCGCGTGTGTGAAAAGCATGGTTGCACCAACTAGCCCATAGCCTTAGTCCTTCCCCAACCACAAAAGTTCCTAAACCCTTAAGGGTCATCCCTTAGAAGCAACTTTCTAGGTAATAAGGAGAGGAATCATCTTTAGTTTCTCCAATACGGGACTAAAGGTTCATTCACAAAAGTGAAAAATGAGCTAGTGTTCCTTAGTGACATCTAGGTCCTAAGATCCATTCCCACCAAGACCAAAAAATATTTTAAGTTCATTTTTCTCCAACACAGTGTTGAGAAAAAAAGAGAATAATTTTTCTCGATTGTGTGATCCATCGTAGACGAGAATAAAAGATTTAGGTTGTTGAGGCTGTAGTGATGATGGCAGAGATTGTGGTTGTTGATTTCAGTCAAGAGAAGAGGAAGTTGTGATGGTTTGAGCCTGGAATGATTGAGAAGAGTTTTGGATGAGCACGAGTCTGTTGGAGTCGAGTGCGATTTGGAATCAATTTCGTAAACGAAAATTCAGCTAAGATAGATTGGATTTTCCTTCGTCGAGGAGAAACTAAAGACTTTGAGAAAACGGGGCACTAGTTTCCCAATTCAGATTAGGTTTGAGAGCTCGTGAGAAATTTTCTCACGCGTTAAAGGAGAAAGAGAGAATCCAGTACAATTTGCTATATCAAGTTGGATGTTTAACCCATTCCTAAGGAAACACGTCAACCAACTAAAATTCAAAAGCAGGTATGTCTAGCTAGCCTAGGTAGCCGCATCTTTATGGCTAAAAAAAATACAAAAACAATTTGGAGAAAGGGAGCAGATTCCGGCTAAGACTTTCGGTTTACAATTTTAGTTTTATTTTCTTATTTTATTTTATTTAATTCTTAGATACCTATTAGTTATGTCTAGCTAATTTCTTAATTGATTGAGGATGATTTCCTAGTTCTAAATATGATTTAAATTATTTATAAAAACCTATTTTCAGTTCTTCACATAATTATGGTTTGTTTTTACTAAAATTAATGTTTAAGTTTATTTATAAAATTGTTTAGGTGGCCAACTGAACTGTTTTTTTAATTAATCTAAAGCTAGTAAGAGTCGGGATATCCGTAATTGTATCATAACATCTTACACAAGTAGAGAACGTGAGACCTTGCATAGGGATTCTGTAAAGCAATCACGTGTAAAAACAACACTAGAAAGTGGACCGAGCATACTGAGTTTAACTACTAGGATCAAACCTAAATTCACAAACCCTAAAGTATTCGATTGTATTAGACCTTGAGAGCGTACTTCAGGGTGGTTCATCCGAATAGCATATGGAGACTAAGCATATTTGTTGTCCAGTGATATAAGGAATTTGGGGATAACTAAGCGTATTTGTTATTCTACGGTTGGTGATAATTTGTGATTAATAATAAATAGGTGGATATACTAATTTAATGAATATTTAGTAACGAAAAAGGATTCCTTGATCATATTTCTCTCCATTGTTTACAACTTAATCTTTTAAATTGATTTCTTATTTACTTAGCTTAAAACCTAAAACAAAATCCCCATTTGTGACACTTTAAACAATTAAAACACCTCGCTCCTCGTGGGAATGAACTCTATTTACTGCTATATTATTTACTAGTAAAGTAGAATAAACGTAAATTAATTTGTGCACCTACAACACGCATCAAATTTTGGCGTCGCTGCCAAGGAGCAGTTGGATTTAGTTGTTATTTATTTTCGTTTTTTTTTTTTTTTAAGTTTACTGTTAGCTTTTATTTTGTTTTCTAGATATTTTTGGTTTCAGGTACAATCTCTTTGGTAAATACTTATAGAGGGCAAACCAAGTCCCATTGGTATACGTCTTCGATCAGGCACACCACTAAAAGACTTCGCTCAAGTAGTGAAAACTCCGTTCTACCAAGTGAATTTTCAGATTCGGACAAAGAGGAAAATCACATAGAAGAGATGGGTGGTCCTCAACCTTCGGAGAAGAAGTTACGAGAGTTGACATCTCCATGCTTAGATTCGCAACCATTGTGTATTACTCTAACTGACGCAGTGGAGCTGAAGTCGAATCTTATTCACTATTTTTCGAAGTTCAAGGGACTTCCAGGCGAAGATCTGAACCGTCATCTTCAAGTATTTCAGCACAAGATGACAAGTCTTAGGAAAGGTACCGACGATAATGATAAGGCTATGCTGCAAGCATTTCCATTTTCTTTTCATAGATCTAGCCTAAGAGTGGTTGTATTACCTTCCTCAAGGGAGTGTTATAACATGGAATGAGATGAAAAAGCTATTTGTGGAGAAGTATTTTCCAGCTTCTAAGGCAGCCGCTGTTCGTAAAGAGATAAGTAGCATTTTACAGATTACTGAGGAGTCTCTTCAGTACAAAAGGTTATTGGCGAGCTTCCCTCACCATAACATATCCTTAACACTCATCATTCAATACTTCTTTGAAGGATTACTTCAAGAGCAGATGAACTTGATTGATGCAACCGCTGGTGGTTCACTTACTGAAAAGAATATCTCGCAGGCAACTATTTGATTGAGGGTATGGCTTCAAATGCACAACAATTTTGTACAAGAAACGACTCAAATGTCATAAGAGTTAGCGAGATAGGAGAGTCTTCAAACACAGAGCATTGGTTAAATACCATTGAAAAGGCAATTCATCGTATAGCTTTTGTAGTTGCCCACCATACGAAGAAGAGGCCGAGGTTAGCTTTATTCCCTAATCCAAGGCCGAGGTATGATCCCTATTTTAATACTTACAAACCCGGCTGGAAATATCACCCAAATTTTAGCTATGCGAACAAGCAAGCTGCAACTCCTAATCCTTATTGGCGATGAAGTGGTTTTCAACAACCACAACTCCAGCCCCAACCTCACTCGCAACCTCAACTAAAAACCCAGAGTTCCAGTTTAGAGGAGAACATGAAGGTTATGATGCAGAAGCAAGATGCAAATGCTCAGTGTTAGGATGCAATTATGCAAAAAACAAGATATGGCCATAAATGACTTGCAAACTCAAATGGGGCAGTTGGCTATAGAAATGAATTAAATGAAGGCAAAAACTTCGAAAAAGTTTCCATCACAACTTTTTGTGAACCCAAGAGAGCATGTCAATGTTGTAACTCTAAGAAGTGGAAGGAAAGTACAAGATTCAAATCAACAAGAAGAGGGTAATGACAACGTAGAAAAGGAAGTAGAAGTGGAAACCGTACCGAAGGAAAATCCAACCTCAACCGGCCAACATAAGGACACAATGCCTACTTTTACTACTCCACCACCTTTTCCTAGTCGCTTTGCCAAGTCAAATAAACAATCTCAAGATAAGGAAATCATGGATATCTTCAGCAAGATACAAATCAATATTCCATTTATTGAGGCCATCAGAACGGTACCTAGATACGCCAAGGTTCTGAAGGATTTATGTACAAGAAAGGATAGGTTAATTGCTAATGAGATTACTCAGGTATGAGAAAGTGCATCAGCTATGCTACTGAAGAAGATGCCTCAAAGTGTAAAGATCTTGGTGGTTTCATAGTGCCAATTACCATTGGGGATCGACGATTTGAACGTGCCTTACTTGATTTGGGAGCTTCCATAAGCGTTATGTCAGCCGATATTTATGATTCTTTGAATCTTGGACCTTTAAAAGAGACATGGATTACCATTCAATTAGCAAACAATTCCAATATATATTCTAAGGGGCTCACAGAGGACGTGTTAGTTCAAGTGAATGAGTTAATCTTTCCGGTTGATGTAAATAGTGGTACACTCACTATGGAATTTGATAAGGAGATTATTTTCTTCAACATATTTGAAGCCATGCGTTATCCTAGTGATGTTTATTCCGTTTTCTCGGTCGATGTTATTGGTTCGCTAGCACATCAAATGTTTGATCTGAACAGTGAAGATGAACTTGGAATTGTGATGCGTAATAGAATTGAATTGGATGTTCATGGATAACCGAGACATTGACTTAGATAAAGAGCTAGTGGATATGTTTGGTGCTTTAAAGGCAATACAAGAATCTCAAGCGGGTAATATCTCATACATCTTTTTACCCGTAACTAATGAGGTTCCTTTACCTTCTATTATAAAGGCACCTAAACTAGAATTGAAGCCTCTTCTCTATCACTTAAAGTGTGCTTACTTGGGTGATAAAGAAGAGCTTCCGGTGATCATTGCAAAGAACCTCACTGCCATACAATAAGAACGTCTTTTTGGGGTTCTAAAAGAGCACAAAACGGTCATTGGTTGGATGATTTCTTATATAAAAGGTATTAGTCAATCAATATGCATGCATAAAATCCTAATGGAAGACAATGCGAAGCCAGTACGTGATGCTCAGCGTAGGCTTAACCCCCTATGATGGAGGTCATGAAGAAAGAGATCCTCAAATTGCTAAGTGTGGGGGTGATTTACCCAATTTCTGACAGTAAGTGGGTTAGTCCGGTAAATGTGGTACTTAAGAAGTCTGGTGTTACCGTTTTCAGAAATCAAGATGACGAACTTGTTCCTACACGAGTTCAAACAGGATGGAGAGTATGCATAGACTATAGAAAGCTAAATTCTGCTACCTGAAGGATCACTTTCCTTTATCTTTCATTGATCAAATGTTAGAGAGGTTATCAGGATATTCACATTATTGCTTTTTGGACGGCTATTCGGGTTACAATAAGATTGTGATCGCACCGTAGGATCAGGAGAAGACTACTTTTACCTGTCCCTTTTGGTACTTTTGCATATATACATATGCCGTTTGGTCTCTGTAATACGCCTGCCACTTTTCAGAGATATACGATGAGTATATTTCTGACTACGTAAAACGCATTATTGAGGTATTTATGGATGATTTTAGTGTTTATGGCGATTCATTTGATATTTTCTTAGAAAATCTTGAACTTGTGCTTAAAAGATGCACAAACACTAATCTTGTTGTAAACTGGGATAAATGTAATTTTATGGTGAACCATGGAATAATGCTTGGTCATATTGTATCCTCTCAGGGATAAGAGGTGGACAAACCAAAGATAGACTTGATTAGAAACTTACAATACCCCATTTCGGTGAGGGAGATCCGCTTGTTTCTTGGTTATGCAGGTTTTTATAAGCTGTTTATCAAAGATTTCTTCAAAATCTCAATGCTGATGTGCAAATTGTTGCAAAAGGAGGCTACTTTTAACTTCGACAAGGAATGCAAGGATGCCTTTGACAAACTGAAAGAACTGTTGACTAGTGCACCAATTATTAAGTCACCTGACTAGAGTTTGCCATTCGAGTTGATGTGTGATGCAAGTTATTATGCAGTAAGAGATTTTCTGGGTCAGAAAGTGGACAAGAGGTCACACGTAATTTTTTATGCATCTAGGACCCTAAACGATACGCAAATCAATTATTCTACCGTCGAGAAAGAGTTATTGGCTATAATGTTTGCATTAGAGAAACTCAGATCTTATTTAGTAGGTATAAAAGTGATTGTATATTATGATGACGCAGCACTTCGGTACCTATTGAAGAAGAAGGAAGCTAAAAGAAGGTTAATACGGTGGATTCTGTTGTTGCAAGAATTTAATATTGAAATTAGAGACAAGAAAGGTGTTGAGAATACATTTGCAGATCATCTTAGTAGACTTGTTGTTTTTGAAGAAGAACTTACCTTACAAGATCGTTTCCCGGACGAACAACTTTTCTCAATAGAAGATTCAATACCTTGGTACAATGATATAGTGAACTACTTAGTTAGGAGACAAGTACCTGGTACAATGTCTAGTTTTCAAAAGCTGAAGCTTAAGAAGATAAACAATCCTTTCTATCTTTTTGTCATTCTTATGATTGTGGTGGGCATTTTGGTTCTAAACGTAACGCTCTCAAAGTCCTTGAGAGTGGCTTTTATTGGCCCACCATATTTGAGGATGTGTATGCTTTTTACAAATCTTGTGATAGATGTCAACGAATGGGCAATCTAGGTGCTCGAAATCCATTCTTCTTGTTGTAGAAATATTCGATGTGTGGGGAATTGATGGGCTCTCTTGTTAATTCATATGGGAAATTTTATATACTTCTTGTGGTTGATTATGTTTCGAAATGGGTGGAAGAAAAATCCACCCCTACTAATGATTCTCAAGTAGTTTGTGAGTTTGTGAAAGAATATATTTTTATTAGACATGGTACACCACGTGTGGTTTCAGTGACGGAGGCTCACACTTTCAGAAATCCTTTCATACTCTCCTATAGAAGTACAACATAACTCACAAGGTCGGTACACCGTATCACCCACAAATTAGTGGACAAGATGAAATTTCAAATCGTGAGATTAAAGCAATCTAGAGAAAACCGTCAATATTACATGAAAAGATTGGAGTTTGCAACTCAATGATGCATTATGGGCGTGTAAAACGACATACAAGACACTGATTGGCATGTCTCCATATCGTTTGGTTTATGGCAAAGCTTGTTATCTCCCGATTGAACTTGAACATAAGGCTTATGGGCGGTAAAGATGTGCAACATAAAGTATGATGAAACGGAAAAACAAAGGAAATCATAAATTAATAAGCTAGAAGAGATACGTAATGATGCTTACGAGAGTTCCAATATGTACAAAGAGAAGATTAAGTTTTTCCATGACAAGATGATTTCTCGAAAGAATTTTGTTGTGGGACAAAAAGTCCTTTTATTTAATACTCGTCTTCGTTTATTTCCTGGAAGATAAGGTCCAGATGTGTTGGATCATTTGTTATTACTAATATTTTCTCCTCATGGTGCAGTTGAGATTATTAGTACGAAAACAGGAATAATTTCCAAAGTTAACGGCCACAGATTGAAGCCTTACAACGAAAACTTCTCTACGGAGAACGTTGACGTGATTAAACTTGAAGATTTGTTCCATCTGGATGAGTAATACGGACGAGTAGAGAGTCTAGCTGACGACTTTAAACCAAGTGATGTATGGGAGGCAACCCATTGGTTTTGCATTTCTATCTTTATCTTTTGATTTTTATTAGTTTTCATATCATGTTAGGATTTCCCATCTTGATTTTACATTGAAGGAGTCAATTTACATTGAGGAAAATATAAAGTTTAAGTGTGGGGGAGTGATTAAACATGTAGAATTTTAGTATTCGCTGTTGTAGGTAGAATTTTTAAACTTTTTGTACATATTTGTATCAAAAACTCAAACTTTTAGAGATTTTAGATTCACTTTGTATACTTCTAATTAAGTTTTCATACGAATTTCTTACCGAAATAACTGAACTTAGAAGTATTATAGAACTATATTTGGGTTGCTTAGTTGTTGATAGGCTAGAGATGAAAAAAAAGGACTTAAACCGCCAGTGGCGAATTAGGTGCAGAAAGAATACAGTAATAGAGTTGTTGATCATTCAATACCCATGAGTGAGGCATTTAACCTTTAATTTTCCGTTTAGAATGTTTCATCTGTGCAAACTCCGGGTAGAATGATGAGCTACCCAACCTCGCACCAATTTCAGCATTACTTTTTGATCTCTTGGGTGCTATTTCTATCAATTATGAGGGTTTCATCAGAATTGCAAACTCTGTTTTGTAGTCTTGTTTGCAGTTGGCACCATTCTCTCGATAAAGCATCAATATAAACAGCAAATCATCAACAAGTGGAGCATAACAAATTCGAAGGAAAGTTGAAGACATTCAAGGTTTACAAGCAACAATACAAGAAAGAGAAAATTTCATATTCAAGTAAAGCAACAAGACAAAGAGCAGAATTATATATACATGTTGAAGACTTATGTACAAGGGTGGAAGAAATCAAAAGATGAGAGTTAGTGAAGTTCATGATATCGGAATAATACAAGTTGTGAAGAATCAAGTGGTAAAGTCCTTATCCCACGGCCATAGTAGTTTCATTTTTCATTTTATTTTATTTCAGTTTGTATTTTGATTTCTTAATTTTTAAAAACGAAAAAAATTTGAAAAAAACAAAACAAAACCAAAAAAAAAGTAAAAAAAAAGTAAAAAAAAAACTTTGTTGCACCGACTATAAATCTCTATCTCTTGAGAATTTCACGTGAATTAAGTTAGGGGAAGGCCTATATATAGCCTAGCTAGCTGTAGCTTTATGGCTACAGAAAAAAATACAGAAACAATTTGGAGAAGCAGAGACGGTGTAATAACGAAGAAGGATTCCTTGATCATATTTCTCTTCATTGTTTACAACTTAATATTTTAAATTGCTTTCTTATTTACTTAGGTTAAAACCTAAAACAAAATCCCCCCTTTGTGACACTTTAAACAATTGAAACACCTCGTTCCTCATGGGAACAAACTCTATTTACTGTTATATTATTTATTAGTAAAGTAGAAGAAAAGTGAATTAATTTGTGCACCTACGACACGCATCAGGTATTAGACCAATATTGGAAATACGGGTGTATTTCTAAGAGTAGTAGCTACGAGCCTAGCACTAGCTACTTAGCACAAATAGTAATGTGTTATCTCTTTTAGTATAAAAGGATAATGCGCCAATATGCATAGCTTCTAGTAAGTGTTAATTATGCTAGGGCTAGAAATCTAGTGTCAAGAATGTTTGAAGTTAGCACTTCAACAAGGTCCAGTGTACTTAGCACCAAAGTGCTAGCGCCAATGCGCTTATAACCAAGGACGCGCTAAGTCATAGACGCTAAGTATGCATGCGCTAGGGACGTCCTAGGGAAAGACGTATCAGGCTAGAGACGCTAGGACATGACGCATCAGGCTGGGAGCGCCGAAGGCTATGGACGCGCTGGATGGGGAGCACTATGACCAAGGGAGGCGATAAAGCTAGAGACACTAAGCTAAGGGACGTTGTAGCCTAGGGACGTATCAACTGAGATGTTACAGCCATGGGACGCATAAGCTGTAGATAGTGACGCATTGGCCAAGGGATGCGCCAAACATGGGACGTATCAGCCATGGACACACTAGGCTCGTGGCACTAGTTACTCGGGGATGCGCTAGCCAAGGCTATGCTAGGCCAAGAAAGTTGGCGCTCTTGGAGCTAGGGTTAAGGTGCCAATGCCTTGGTTGCTACTAGTTGAGATGTTAGCACCATGGAGGCTTGCTTGAGGACGCACCAACCTAAGATATGTTTGACTAAGAGGAGTTAGTGCTTTTAACGCTATGGTGGCGAACTAGTGCCAATATGGTACTAAGCCAAACAGCTGGTGTAATCCTAGCGCTAATTGGAGAAAATGCTAGGGTTAGCCTAACTCAGAGGCTCAATGCATGTTTTGAGGCATTTATTCTAGTTTGTGGCGCATCAAAGAGGAGTGGTGCATAATTCGTGGCTTATCTTTGAGCAAAGTGCTAAGGTAGCATATTTAAGCTCAGAAGAGCAATTTGAAAAGCGTTCGTTACGAACGAAGCGTTAAGCTAGAGTATATTAGCTATTCCTGAATTTTATAAATTTTATCGGAACATCAATGCGCACTCGACGCAAATTCAAGGAATTCTATCGTGGAATTTATGCGACTTGAGACTAGTTCAATATGGCACAAATATTATGAATATTGAGGAGGTTGGGAGGCCAGTTTAGAATGTTTGTAGAGAATATATATTCTTAATTCACTTGCGGAATATAAGTACAAATACAATATCCCGTGTTTTGTTATAGAGCTAAGCATATGCGGATAAGTATTTGCATATCCTTTTATTTTCCTACTGCTTGGCAGAGGGCAATTTTATAATTCTATCCCTTGTCAAAAACTCACCATCTATATTAAGTCTCATGCTTAGTGAGGAACAATAATGTTGCATAGTTAGCACTAAAAGGCGACAGTATGCTTAATAATGATTATATATGCATAATTTAAATTTTAAGAGTTGAAGAACATATACTTAGCTTCTGGCTTCTAGGTACTGGGATATGTGCCCCTTAGCATGAATCTTGGATGGGATTATTAGATGCCCACGTTCTTGCCCGGAATTTCAAATTCGTGAGCCAATGGAAGCCTAACTGGGTTGAACTTTTGATCTAGTCACGTTGGTTGAGAAACTACCAGCAGGGTCATGGAGAGTACGTCTATGAGGAGCACCATTGGTCAGGGAAGAAACTTGGTTAGCTTTGTCTTACCCGAGATTGAGATATGTACCCCTTAGCTTAACCCTAGTTGGGATTAACAGATGTCCATGTTCTTGTCAGGAATGCTAGCTTTCCCGTGAGTAGAGAGGGGATATGGTCGACGCTTTTTCTTTATTTTTATTTTTTTTTGAAAAAAGTCCGCCTCATCTCAAATAGAGGATCAGGAAGCTGGGTCGATTCTTCATGTATATGTCCAGCAAGAAGAATTATTATCTTTGTCTCCTCCAGGCAGTGTCTTTAATGCAAAGTTAAGCCTTAGATTTGAACTTTCTTGTAAGCAAGTAGCTGGTTCCGTGCTTGCTTAGATTTTGGGTATGCAACAGTCAAATGCTAATGATAGCGTCAGTAGATGAGAGACGGGACGCCCAGAATTGATGCTTTGAGTTGTAGTTAGTGGCGGCAAAGTTCCAGATGTTGGAAACCGGCAGAAGAAGCTGATGGAAGGTCAGAACTGCAGGTGAGGCTGCCGATGGACTCCAATGCTCTTATCATAGAAAGGTTGATAGGGTATTCTAGTGTTGTGAGATCTTCTTGGGAGATGTAGTGCGACCTGAGATGATAGTATGTCTGAGAAGATGGAAGCCCACGGGCGGATGAGGTTTCTATAAAGCTGAGTCTTCTGAATCCCGTTTGGAAACCCTAGCTTGCACACCATTCGCTTCAGAATCTGTTGAAGTTTCATACGATGTTTAATTTTGACGTTTGACCCCAATTTTTGAAGCAAAGAGACCAAGCTATCATATGCAAATAGAATCACTCGATTCAGAGATTGCTAGGTCATCCGACAATCCGTAAATATTTGTGATTAGTATCCCGAGTAAATTTTCAGATCCTATAGACTTTAATGTAAGATCCATATCTTCTATTTCATGTCTCTGATTGATGTGCCCTTCTGGTTTGTCGTAGTAAAGACACAGAAGAATACTTCACGTGAAGGATGCTTTGACCCGTTCCTTAACGGTTGTTGTTGATTTCCGAATTTGTAAATTGAAGGGGTACTATAGGAGCATCAAAGAATAGAGTGGACCGAGCTGGTGCTGGAGGGTGGCGTGTGCTGTAGGAAGCAGGGCGTGTTAATATTTTTATAGTAAGCGTATCACTGGATTCCTGACCAACAACTTGTAAACCAATTCTAGAAGTTGAGAGAAGAAGCCTGAATCTGGGGCGATTGTGGCATTTGATGTTTGTTTTAAGTTGGAGATGGTTATGGTTTCCAAGTATGGTACGTTTGCAACAGTAGAATCATGTGATTGAAGTAAACATCAATATGGGTGGAGTTACCGTTCTGGATGTGATCTGGTAAGAAGAGGTTTCCTAGTCGTGTGAGTACTGATGTAGAGAGGTCTTGTTGCTAGTACTGTTGCTGATCATACCTTCTAGTTGAAAGATGTTACTGTGTTAAACTTTTAGAAGTGAGGGAGTCGTCATTCCCCAAATGTAGCTTACTTGGATTCGCTTCTAGGAAGAAGATAATCTTACAGTGTTGTCACAGGTCCATGCTTTCAGGAATTTGACAGGTCAAGGGAAGTCATGAAAGTTAGAGTCGTCCTTTGTTGTCGTTGAAGCGCTACGGATGGAGCGAGTATCTGAATTAAAGTTGAAGCCATCGTTGTAGTTTTGGGCTATCGAGATACAAAGACATTCTTCTTTAATCTTCTTGACTCAAAGCATGACTATCATGACTTGATTAATCAGTTTATTTCTTTCAGCAGGTACGTGTGATGTGCCCTTGAGTGGACACTACTCTTGTCGCTTCTGACAGTCCCCAGTCTGTAAGAAAAGGATTGCGAATAATTCTTCCATGTTGATGCTTTTGAGACTTTGGGAGACATCATGGATATGTAAGATGAATATAAGTTGGAGGATGAAGAGTTGAACGAAGCGCCCCACAGTAAAGAACTTTGTGAAGAATCTGAATCTACCGATGTCGATTGAGAAGTAAGGAATGAAGTAACGCCAGACTCCTCCGTTGGTTTGGACCCATATCAAGTAAGTTTATACTCCTTATTATCATGGTGGAACATTTGAACTCTTCAAAAATCTCATATAAACATAGCCATGCTCAAATTGCAAAGAATTTTATAGATTCCCGTTACTAGAAAATTTCAGAAGTATAGTGCTTGGGAAAAACAATGTAGAATCTTCATACGACCTCCATTTTTGATGATTGACCCCTCTATCCTTATTAGAAAAGAATTTCCTACGCCGTTGAAGAAAAAATCTAAATTTTGAGCTTGTTTGGGGCGTCAAAACGATCCAAATAGTAGAATTCAGAAAGTATCCAGGAAAATTTTGACAGTTTTCAGACGTGAGGTCACCCACCTTTTCGGCCATAACTCTTAGCTCGTTTAAATGATTAATGTGCCGTTTTAGTATGTTGTAGTAGATATCCATACAGAACTTTTGACATAAGAATCATGCCCATATTCCTTACCAATTGTCGCCAAATTCAGAGTTTTTAGGAGGCAGTGTAAACGGTTTCTGACGTGGTTTTTGTGAAACATCTTGTAATAGGTTGGACTCATGAAATACTTCAAATATTGTTTTATAATGAATGCATGTGACATTTATGAGTATGTATAATGGGTTTTATGGTTCATGCTCAAGAATTTTGTGTTTGAGATGTTCTAACCTAATATGCGTGTAACCTCTCTACTTTTAGGGGCGAAATGACCAAAATCAGAGAGTTGGTTTTGTTAGAGAAGGAACAAGAGTTACCGTTGATTTTGATATGGATAGTTTACCTCTCCATATTGAAAACCATATGTGAGCTCCCTTTCACGTACTTGTTGAGGATGATGCTCCTACTTGCTTTGATGTGCAGAATGGTAGTGTAGCAGAGGATGTGCTAGTTGAGTATCCTAATACGGGTATTATTGTTGATTCCTATTCAGTAGGACCCTATCAGGTTAATCACGTGATAAGGAGTTTCACCGTTTCATCGTTTATGATGATTTGAAATGATCCATCTCCCTTAAAGTGAAATATGAATCGTCCTCGAAATAGGAAGAAACTTTAGATGAAGATGAGAATTATGATCTTGGAATTGCATGGATTTGTCGTCATCTAGGAGACGCACGGGAGCATGAAGTAGGTAGCGCCTTGCTGAAGGGAATGGTACCGGAGTGAAGAGAATGGTACTGGAGTGGAAGGGTGGTACCAGAGTAAAGAGGACTAGTACCTGAGTGAAAGGACTCGTACCACAATAAAAGGAAAAATTTGAGAATGTCATAGCTATATTTGGATATTTTTTTGTTGTTGTAGACTTTTGTCTAGGATATGGAGAAGGGCTTTTTTATGGGCTGGTATTAAGGCTAGACCTAGGGTTGAGGATGATGGTGAGCGTTCAATTCGTGACGCTTGCTGAGATAAAGCCTCTTGACCCCTTCGTTCTAAAAACACCTCATGGATGGTTGAAGGTTGTAGTGCTTACAGACCAAACGGCTGCTCCAACAAATATCTCTACTTCTTTTGGACCTTGAATAGGCATATGTAGTCACCAGGATATTTGTCGTTCATCTGGAATAATCTTTTCAGATCTGAATATTTATTATCCTCCATTATAAAGGGAGAACAGAGAGAGAGATATCCCCTGGTGAAATGATCTTTTGAATGGCGAGGGGGTAAAAGGTTGGTGCTGCTGAAGTAAGACTGGTCCCCCTTTCCTTGAAATTGTAAAATTCTTTCCAGGTCTTTATGAGTGATAAGGTTGGATTGTTGGCTCTTTGATTGTCCTCTTTGAATGTAGATCTCGTCATCATCTTGAATATTTATTCTGGTACTGTTGACATTGGTAGGGTTGGAATCGTTGCTTACTATAACTGGTGAAGAATCTATTTTGGGAAGAATTGTTCCGTTGGATTTCTTGAGGCAAGTGGGTAACTCTCTTGAGTGGTAACCATGTCTTTCTTTGTTCTGGCAGGAACCTACTATCTCTGCATCAGATAAAAATGTTGCGCGGAGTTTGGGTGTTCCTGGTGTTTTTCAACTGTCGTACAACGAGAAAGTCGGATATGAGTAACCTCCTGGAAAAGGAATCCTTTGAATTTATGGCAGGTAAGGAGGTTGGTGTTGATAGATCAAGGATGTGTCTTCCTTGCTGTGATTTTGTAGGAGTCTTTGCAGATCTTTAAGGGTGACAAAATTTGTGACGGATCGGAAAAAATTTCGCTTCCAACGGGTCGGGTTTTAACCCAGTTGGCAAGATAAGACTTTCCGATACGCCACTCAAGGAACCAACGTTACCAATTATCGAACCAATAAATTTTTTACAAAAAAAATGTTCAAACAAATACCAAAGTTTGACTATAAAATTCTGCTGAACATAAATCTCATCGATCCCAAGGTTAGGATTCTCTGAGAATATGTCCCATACCATAATACTCAGAACCTATAAGTTTAACAATGAAACCAATTGGGACCTTCTTAACATGCGTCCCATATCGCATACCCAGGATCCTAAAAGAATCCACAATTTCGCAAGGATCATCGAATCCGACGTACGATTTCACAAATCGAGTTCTATTGAACATAATTCTAGTTCAAAGGGTCATCGATTCCAACTAATGATTTTCATCGTTTTACTATAAGAATATAATATCTCTTACCAGAATAGTCGGATACCAGCCACCGTTACAGGTAACGATCTTCCGGGTTGCCACCCGTAGGTGGGGGGCCAATTAAGGCCTGACAATTCACAGTACTAGGTCAAGCCCAACAGACCATCTTTCTCAAATTATATGAACTACTCGAATGAGTTAATAATCATTTCCAAATCAATGGTATGAACTGTTATCATAAACAACAACCATTCATCTAGATGATAATGAGTTATCTCGTACAATAATAACCACTTCTTAACTCACGTGGCGAGGCAGATGATATGAATTACCTCAAATGGTAATAATCATCTCTTGGCTTACGGGTTGTACAGTTATCAGATGGTATGAATTACCTTGAAGAGGAAATAATCATCTCTATCTCACATTTATATCAGACGATATGAACTGGAAAACAACAATCATCTCTTCACTAGGTAGTATGAACAACCAGTACCGCAACTACCCCTTACAAACAATATACACATACTGTGAAGGTTGCAATCATCTTTGAATAAATGATATGAATTGTCGTGTAGCAACCAACACTTTCAGATAATATGAACAACATTGTGTTGAACCGCAGAGCAGCTGCCTACATACCTTCCTCTGTAACTCGAAGGGATCAAACACGACCATAGTTCATCTTCTTTGTTTCGATAGTATGAACTACCTAAATGGTAGTAACTATCTCTTACTAAATAGCATGAACTACTTGTCATAACCAGCAACTATCTCTAACTTATCACCCGCTGTTTACAACCAAAGCTAATTTGTCAAGCGTTTTCCTTTAAACTATAGAGTACAAGAATTTGTACGGGAAAATTAAAATAACACGAGATATGTGTAACCAAAGAAAATTATTGTGAATATACTAAAAATACTCTTATTAAGTAGTATATCATCAAAAATCCCGTTAGTCCAAGAATTAAAACACATATGAGATATAAGTCTGTACTTTCCCTAACAGCTGACCATTAGGCTCAAATCAAATTCTAATGACAGCTGAGATAATTGAGCACAATCTCAAATCAGAACTCCAAGGAAGGGAAACTCATTTATTAAAGTAAATAAGAGCATGCCATGGATAAAATTCAGTGATTTCAGGCATATATGAGTGAAATCCACACAACACTAAAATGATTCTAGAAACGTAAGATTATGAGTCTCCAACAATTATCAAGGAAAAATAATTGAGTTCTACGCTACGCATGTATTCTTGTTTCCGTCTATTCTTGTTTCCGGCTCTCATTACTTCACTTGGTCTACATATAAATACAACGAAATTGGCATTTTCATTTTATGTTCCACAATGATAATTAAAGAAAAGAAGACTATATACATGCGTGAAATTGGTGTGAAATATGAAATGAAGATCTAATAATACATTAACCGTACCATGGTGTGCTACACGATATATTTGACTAAGCTGCAAAACATTAGCCATACCATAAGGAAAAATGCAATATATATTAGTACTAATCTTATCAGACCCATAACTTAGTAAATGATAACTTAATCATTTTATTTATTAGCTATAAGATGGATGAACCAAATATCCAAATTTAAACTTCTAGTTATTACCAAGTCCGTACTGGTATTAATTTCTTGCGAAACTAGTCTTTCAAGGACTAACCAAGAGCAAAGCATTGGTATGCAGTGCTGGAACATATGGGCTAGAATGGCTAGTCAGTATGACAATAATTATCGATTTAACCTTACATAAGAAACTCTGCAAGTAGACCATACGCACTACTACGCACTAGCCAGCCCAAAAAGGATGTGCATTCACATACAAATCTACTAACTTTCAATTAAGAAAATAATCTAAAAATGAATGCATCAAGATGCAAATGATTGTAGAAAGTGAGAGAGATTACAAACTTTTCCGTACATGAATGGGTACAAAACAGTAGTTACACAAACCAAGGATTACTAGAGAAATACGCATTCGTACTCTTTGGCTCATACAGAAGATCTACAAGCATCTGGTTAACAATGAAATTAAAATTATCATCTACCCTTTTTCACACTTTTATTTTTATTGTACGTCCCTTTAAGGATTCAATCCATTGCATAACATTGGTGTTGCAATATATATATATATACATAATATGACCAACATCGGTATATCAATATATATTTAAAGCTGTTTGAGAAAAAAAAGAGTAGAAACTTCACCAATTTTTATACTGTCTCCAGAAAGATGAGCAACAAACACTAAAAAGACATGTTCAAAAGAAACTTGTAAACCATAATTTAAGCAAAATTTTAAGCTTAACAACCTTGGTCCTTCTGATGTTTCAGGGATGATTAATCATAATCATCTCCATCATTGTTGTCTTAATCATCTTCCCCATTGCATGCACTCTCATCACTACCAGTTGAAGCAGCAATACCATACACATCTCCAACATCTCCTCCAAAACCATCACTCTCATATTCATCCTCTTTTTCTTCATTAATTGCATCTTCATCTTCAACCGGCTTTCCATTTGTATCAAGCCCATTAATGGTTTCACCATCTGAATCAACGTTTAAACGTTCTCTCATGGTCCTTTCAAATACTGGAGGATTCCCTTTCTCTGCTAAGTATTTTTCATACCAAGCATCCTCAATATTTTCATCTTATTTTCTTCGCTTCTCTTCTGCATCAGATCCTTCCTCAGATGTCTCTTCCTCTTCATTAAAGCCTTCCTCATCCTCATCAGACTCACTCTTTGTCGCACTGCAACTTTTCCTCCAAACAAAATGATCATCATCATTATCATCTCTTTCCTTTTGTTTCCGTGCATCCCTTGCCATCCTTTTCTGCTTCCATAACGCATACTCAACAGTATTTTCCTGACGTACCCGTTCATATTTTGCTCTCCGATTGCGTCTCTCAATCTCATCTTGCAAAAAATTCTTCAAATTCTCTAACTCTCTTGGATCTAGAGTTAGAGCAATAGGCTTGGCATGATTATATTCTGCTAAAGGAAAATTATTTTCTAGGGCATTTGCTCCTTGATTTTCCATTTTTCTCTGTTTCTAAACTTCTTTCCTTTTTTAGTTTAATTCTCTGTATTTTGGAAATTATTTCTCCTACCCTTTTTATAGTGTCTTTAAAGATGCCATTAATAGCCATTTAAGGAATTTGGTTGAAGGTCTCGTCCCTTGGCAGTTCAGGCATGCGCAACAGCTCCTAAACCATCATAACTCCTCCTTAACGTCAAGATTGCTAATAGGGGTACCAAATTAGCGGGGGTGTACCAAATTAGTCATATGGCTAACCAGGTGTTGTTAGTCAGGTTCAGCACCTGTATAATTAGATAGGCTTCTCTCGGGAATAAGAGTGAGGAAAAAAACCCAGTAATAATATGATTATAAAGGAGGAATTATTCATAAGTGCACAAAATATTTAAATTTCTATATCACTAGACACATTCATAAGTACGTAAAATATATCAATTTCCATATCACTAAAAATATGACGGAAAATAATTAATGAGATATCGAATGATTTTTTCATGTATATCTAAATCCATGATCTTTGTAATTTTGTTTTATTTTTATTTTTTTTACATTAACTCCAATTACCTAAATTATATCGGCCACAATATCTCATTGTCAACACCATATATATAAGTTTCCATATCACTCTCTCTATAGGTATATGGGTCTTATAAGAATAAAACACCACATTTCTTTTAGTTGTTTTCTCATATTTTTATAGTCTCATATTAAAAAATTAACGAGATTTACGTACCATTAACTCTGACTTGTAGGTGTACACTTGTGACTTGAACCAATATGCTCATTTAGATCTTCATTTATAACATGAAACAGGTCGAATATGTGTAGAAGAATAGCACACCTCACTCAAAGTTGTTTTTCTTCTACAAATCACTCTTTCTTCCCTTTCTACCAGAATGAACTGCAAATCCTATTGCTACCAAATTTTTGCTACGGGTTATGTAGATGTTAGATTCAATTCACTTAGAAATACCTTAGGAGACGATTTTAAGATCTTAGAATACGATGTGAGAGTTCTTCAGCGTCGACGTATTTATAATCAGCATGAGGAATCATGTAGATTACTGGCATTTACGTGAGATTAATGCATTTTATGTTTATGGACATTGTATGGATTTGGTCCATGGAGAGAGTAGATGCAGTTGTCCCTTTGATCGGGATTTTTTCAGTCTCTAACTACAGGTCGATCGAATACAAGAACAAGTGGATCGACTTTAAAAACAATTGGTTCGGGATTTCAACCACGAAGATATGGCATCTTTCGTTGATAATGCAAGAAGACTAGATTAACTAAATAGGTTTCTTATTGATCATAAGTATGGTGTACGATATCGATGATATTTAATATTTTTGTTTAGTTGTTTTTTAATAAAATAATATAATAGCAATTCTGCTAATGTTTATTATTTTTTTAAGCATGAATTCTGCTAATTAAGATAAAGTTTCTTTACAATTGTTTCCCATTTTTTATTTTTTTGGCATAACACACGTTGGTCTTGTATTTTTGTGTCAAAACACCACTTTCAATCTCTAATTCGTCTATTAAAATAATCCCAATTCTTTCAGATTCCAAATTTCCCTTCAGTTACAAAACATCCAGATATTTTTCATTCATTTGCATTAAACCTAAATTTTCAAGACTATTATCATTTTCTTTATTTGAAGCATAGACTGTTATCATTGATCTAACTATGAATCACGTATAAATAAGATCTATATCCCTTAATAGAATAGAAAAATTCATTAAGAAAAATATGGTCAACATCGATACATTTATCTGTGCCGCGTGTTGTGTTGTGCCAATGTGCCTATTAGTCTGGCACAACACAACCCATTAAGCTAACGTGATGTGATGTGTTGTGCAGATCACGTGTTGTGTTGTGCTCGAATTTTAACGTGTTGTGTTGTGTCATAAACGTGCTGGCACAACCCAATTTACACCTCTATATTTAGGGTTCCAGTGAAGATTCAAACTCAATTGATGAGGTCATTAAGCAAAATATGACCAACATTTGCAAAATATTAAGGGTTTTATTGAAATTCCTGACTCAACTGATAAGTTATTAAGCATAGTACGTCCAACATCTGTACATTAAGATTATTATGAAGATCCAAACTCAATCAATAGTTTATTAAGCAAAATATGCCCAACATCGATACATTTAGGGTTTTGATGAAAATTCTGACTCAGCTGATGAGGTCTTTAAGCAGAAAATGACCAACATCAGTACATTTAGGGTTTCATTGAAGATCCTAACTCAGAATAAAAATTCATAAGCAGAATATGCGCCTAACATTAATACATTTAGGTGTTCAGGTGAAGATTCTGACTCAATAGATAGTCATAAGAAGAATATGACCAACATCAATACATTTAGGGTTCCAGTGAAGATTCTGACTCAACTAGCAGGTGATGAAGTCATTAAGCAGAATATATGACCAACATCGCTACATTAATGGTTTCGTTGAAAACTATGACTCAACAGAATAGGTCACTAAGAAGAATATGACCAACATCAATATATTTTGGGTTCCATTGAGGATTCTGACTAAACTGATGATGTCATTAAGCAAATATGACCAACATCGGTAAAATATTAAGGGTTTCGTTGGAAATTCTGGCTTAACTAATAAGGTTATTAAGCAGAATACGTCCAACATCGATACATTTAGGGTTTATTTGAAGATCCTAACTCAATAAAAAAATTCATTAAGCAGAATATGCCCAACACTGGTACATTTAAGGTTCCATTGAAGATTCTGACTAAACTAATGATGTCATTAAGAAAATATGACCAACATCGGTAAAATATTAAGGGTTCTGTTTAAAATCCTGGCTCAACTAATAAGGTTATTAAGCAGAATACGTCTAACATCAATAGATTTAGGGTTTATTTGAAGATCCTAACTCAATAAAAAAATTCATTAAGAAGAATATGCCCAACACTGGTACATTTAGGGTTCCAGTGAAGATTATGACTAAACTGATTAGGTCATTTAGCAAATATGACCAACATTGGTACATTAATGGTTCAAATAACAATTATGAGTAAATAAAATAGGTCCTTAAGCAGAATATGACCAACATTGGTACATTTAAGGTTCCTATAAAGATTCAGACTCAACATAATAGTTCAATAAGCAGAATATGACCAACATCGATATATTTTGGGTTCCAGTGAAGATTCTGACTCAAGTAATGAGGACATTAATCATAATATGACTAACATCTTAATATAAGAATTTTTTAAGTCTTTTTATTTTAAAAGAAATAATTCTTAAAAAAAGAAAAAGATGTATCAAATTTTAAAATAAATATCCAATTTTTATAAAAGAAAAAGATCGATTAAATTTTCAAATAAATATGAAAAAGATCCATTTTAAAATTAATGTAGATGAAAACCAATTACAAATGATATAATGCAGTCTATCTTTATTATTAACCATTTCCAACCATTTATGTTTCCAAAAATATAATAGATAAAAAATAGGTCGTTATCTCTAAAAATAAACTTCTTCGGTTTTCACTTTAAGTATTAGGCACTTAATACCCACTACTGGAATGAACTTATCTTAAATGGGGGTCTAAAACCCCATGTGTCATGAAACAAAAAGTGCACCTTCGAGGATATATTTCAATATGGAAAGACGATATATTAGGTATTGGAAAGGAGATATGCACTTTAAAGGATACAAATTAGGATTTTTCCTTAGAGATTAAGAAATATAAAAAAATAAAAACCACACCAGAACAAAGAGTGAGAATTAAGAAAGAGTAAAAGAGAAAATGAGTTTTTGAGGTAGAGAAGGGAATGAAAAGGATCCAGAAGTGAGGGATTCAAACAATAAAAGAATTAATGGTTGCACCCTCAGAGTGTCAGTTGCGCCAGAAACTAAGGATTACTATTAACCTTGGCAGCGTAACTACTGTAAGTGGTGTTCAATTGGATGCCGAAATCCGTACTATTGGTTTCGTATCATTGGGATATCCTGTAGTTTCATTGAATGCGGAAGTTCATGATGGGGAGAACGGTGCCATCCATGAAGATTCCCCTTTTGATGAAACTGTGTCTGGCATACCAGAAATACCCGATGAGCCACTTCTTGAAGAGAAAGTCAATGGGACTTTGGTTTGAGTACCTGAAGCACTAGTACAAATTTGGGCTTATGTGACAGTTAAAAACTGCCACCAAAATATTTATGTGACAATTTTAAAAAATAATTGCACTGTCATTAAAGCCTCTGTTACGAAAGGGTCTATAAAAAAATGTTACAGAATCATGACTATAAGTATCAGTTTTTTCATAAACCTGTCGTTGTTGACAACTACAATAACATTTTCTAAATAAAACTGTCGTTGGTAACTTAATTTCTTTTACTAAGGTGACAGTTTCTCCATAAAAACTGTCATTAAAAACTTAACTTCTTAGACTAAGATGACAGTTTCTTAATAAACCTCTCATTATTGACAAATTAATGTAACATTTTTTTTTTGGAAAACTGTCATTAAAAACATAACTTCTTAAACTAAGATGACAGTTTCTTCATAAACCTCTCATTATTGACAAATTACTGTAACATTTTCTTAAAAAAAATTGTCATTAAAAACTTAACTTCTTAGACTAAAATGATAGTTTCTTTATAAAACCGTCATCCGTAACTCAATTTCTTATACTAAAGTAATAGTTTCTTTATAAACCTGTCATTGTTGGCAGATATCAGTTACATTTTCTAAATAAAACTGTCATACAACAGTCAACTTTGTAGAAGGATAATTTGTAATAAGCTAGTTCATGATACGGTTGGCGGTGACATGCTCAGTTAATATCGAGATAATTATGGAAAGAAAATTTATCTTTTATTAAAATTGTCATTAGATTACTCAATAAACTATTTAACAGATAGCTAGTACGGAACTAGTAAGTTCAAACAAAATAAGTTAACTAGAAGTGAATGTACTACATAATTCAAAAGACTTGATATGAAAGTAATCTTAGTACTAACTAAAAGAAATTAGCAGTGAAGTTGGAAACCACATCCATTTTCCAAAGTGTTGATCGAAATATACTCCTGCCAATTCATGTCCCCAATCTGCTCCTGCCAATTCATGTCACCAATAACGGCAGCACGTGGTTTACCCATTCTCTTCGTACTTCCATGATCTCTCCTTCATTTTACTCGGACTTTCTCTGCAAAAAGAATACAAAGTAAGTACTGTTTGAAGTAACTAACCAAAAATGAAAACTGCATTTTCATAAAATAAGTACCATTAATTAATTTCATTCACTCACTCCCCAAAAACAACACCCACCAAACCAAGCACTCAGAAGCACCACCCATTCACCAACAACAAACCACATACACCAACTCTGTAACCCACCACCAGCACTACTCACTCACCACAAGAAACTAATAGGTATCGAAGTCCAGTAGGGGGCAATTTTCACAATAAATCAACCATATCAATATTGCATTTGAGATATAACAAACATATCAAGTTTTGGCAAAAGGAATTTTCATTTTTTCATTTGCAAAAACCCATTCATGTAAAGCCTTCAACAAACACACCAAAGTTCTAAAATCAACAACTAATTAAGAAGATGAAAATCAGAAAGAAAACAAGAAAACTCCAAAAGTGTACTTACCATTATTGTACATATTTAATATGCACAAACATGAAAAACATTTATCAACTATGTTTCCCGAACTCAAAAGAAAATAATGTTTTTTTCTACTACTTAAATATTCACCTTGGACAACTTTCAAACTTCAACGTATGCTTTTAATTAAAGTCTATGATAATATAAATAAAAATTATCAACAATCCCCATTTATGACTAATGACTATTAACAGCCTTTCGCATGAGGTCCATAAGTTTCAGGAATAAGAACAAAAATAACCTGATGGAATCGCGCTCTTTTCTGGAAAATCTCATCTTCGTAGGATCCGACAGCTTGATGAAGTGCTCCACCCTGATAAGATTCGGCTACACAAAAAAAGAGAAAGAAGATGATTATTAAAATCAAATTCTTAAATCTTTTTCAACAATAAGGAAACTAAATAGAATGAGAAGAATTAGGCAAAACCCAAATAGGATGAATACAATCACAACAAAATACCTTGCATCCATCTGTCAAGTATCCTCCCATTGACTCAAATTCCTTTTTGTATACAACAATCATCAAGTTGATGGCACCCTATGTACCATTTGAGAGAGAATTCATTATAATACTCTTATGTGCAACATTGTTATGAGTTTTAAACAGAAACTAAAGATATTGCAACATCACCTAACACACAACTTGTAGTGACTAAAATTAGACAATGAGATTCCCAAGTTGTTCCGGAGATAGCAAAACTCATAAAGACAGAATATCAGAATAACAGATAACGAACCTCACGAATTTCAAGAGTTGGCATATGAGGCAGAAAATCATTTCCAACAAAGAAGCAAAGGAAGACGAAATCGTCCACAATGTATTCAAAATCAATCTCAAATGGAGGTTTTATCATTCTCGTTTCCAATTCCAAGTACTCTTTGAGAATCCATATGTTGAGAAACTGTCAAAGACGTACAAGCTGGTAAATCAAGTACCGGAAATATATACTAAAAGAAAGTTATACATGCATTTACCATCCTATGAGGATTTAGGGTTAGGCAGGAATAGAAAATAACCTGGTAAGGTTTTTTAGCAACAACTGCAACTTCACCTTTATCGTCAAACTCACCAGATGTCCTCTTTACCTTCCCTTCGCAATCTGCCGCTAGATGACCCATCTGAACGCACATGAAGCATTTATCTTGTTGTGCAGTGAAAACAACCTGAAAGTGCCACCTAAAAGTACAGTTATTAGCGGCGTGCATAGAGGGAAAGAAAACAAAAATAAACAAGAAAGATCAAAAACGGATATATCCATCTTATATGCAGAAAGGCTGTCCAACTGGTAACTTAACAAAACATGGAATTTTAGAAAAAACACTTTTCCAAGTTTCAACAAATATTCCATTTTGTTTGATGGATAAAAATAACTCCCGTGACCAGTAATGCATTAATATTGAACTGTAAGAGCAACACCTTTTGAAAAGAGAAGAACAAAACTGACCTCTCTAGGTATAGAAAAATGCACTTCATGAGTAGCCAAAGACAACATGATTAAATATGCATCCTTTAGGGAAAAGAAAATGGCAGGTCATAGTAAGAAATAAGATACTAAACTATGAAAGATCACGCCTCTATTCTGGAACTGAGAAGCATATCCACAGATAAACACAATAGATAAAACACATACCAAATCATACAAGCAATGACGTGTATTAGCATCATATCCAGGAAGATTTCTTTGGAGACGGATGTATGGCATTATTTTGTGTTCCCCTTCACCAGGAACATTTGCATCAGAAAGGATAACCTTCGTAAAAAAAGGATAAGCAGAGGCTAGAATTTATTGACAGACACAAGAACCAACAGCGAGAAAACGTTCTCTTCATCTTAACATATTTTTCTTGAAAAATTTCATTACATTAACAAATTTCTTTAGGAGTTTCAATGGAAAGCAGTGATGAGTTTAGGTTAGTGTCATCAGCAATAAGTCATGAAAGCAAATTACCAAAGAAGTATACAACATAAAGACAAAGTAAAATATCCTACCATATTTTGGATACTAAAAGACATCAGATAGTTCGTACTTCTGGAAAAAATCGTCAGTTAAGGAAGGATACCCTGGTTCAAAAGAATTTACCTTCTCAAACTGTGTCTATGACTGCTGCTACAAAAAAACCTTTGCGCAAGAGAACCATCAATGGTGCGGAACAATTGTTGCACAATCTCAAATAATTAGTATTTCTAATAAAATTTAAAATCATGAAAAATCGAATAAGCAATAAACAAAAAGTAGCAAAACCTATTATTTGCAGCATCAACTCCTTGAATATAAGCAGTGAGAATAAGGACCCGGAGCTTCAGAATTTGCTGCTTGTATCTTTCCTATTGATTCAGACAGGTAGAAATCCAATTCAACCTTACACTGGTGAAATATTTTAGGTATCTAGAAACTAGATAGATAACAGAAACTAGTTCACAATCTCTAGCTGCAGAAAAGAAACCGAACTTAAACCAGCAACCCTAGAAGAAATCCGCAAGAGTCTTTCAACTCCAATCAACTTCGATTGATACATAATTCTAACGATGTCCTTGAAATTCAGCCTTTAAATTTTTTGCCAGCGATCTCCCGGCCTTTAATTTTTGATGTGCTTTAAGAGGGCACTCCACAATAAAGGAAGAATCAAGATAAATATCTTCACAATATAAGCAGTGGAACATTTAAATCATTAGTAGGATGTTCACCAAACAAGTCAAATGAAACACATGCCAATAAGGGGGTTGAAAATAAGTAACACCAAACTCAGATGCTAGTTTAGGAGTTGAGAAGTATAAATGCATAAAAGTAAGGGAACTTACTGTATGTAGAAGTATCAATTTGCTCTGGAAGCTCTTTAATGTCTACCTCAAACCTCTCTTGAACCTACACATGAAGTGACAAAGTCAGAACAAACTTCCGTGAAAAACTAAAAAATAAAAAAATAAAAGCTCTGGAGACCGAGGCAAACTATTGCTGACCTGGTTAAGAACATCCGAGTCGGAAGCAGATGAGACAAATGTAATTGCAAGCCCTTTTATACCAAATCGACCTGCTCTGCCAACCTGCAAAAAGAAAGAGATACTACTAAGTTTAACTGAACACATGCAGTTGTGAGATGTCATTGAAATGAAGGCCCATGTTAAGTACAAAAGAATGAAGAAAAAAGAAGAGTTCCGCAACAAACCCTGTGCAAGTAAGTATCAGCAGAATCATGCATATCATAATTGATCAGAATGTTGACGCGTTCAATGTTTATTCCTCTGCCAACCAAATCCGTTGCGACAAGAATCCTTTTATGCCCTCCTTGAAACCTTTATAGCGAGTCAACCTATGAAATATCAAAAAATCCAATTTCAGGCAACAAACCGATGACTTCACTTCCATAGTGATTTAATTTTCAGCAGTACAGGTAGATTGTACTCTATTGTTAAAACTCGACCACAAAATTTGGAACATTATTTTAAAATAAATTACAGTAGTATACTTGTATATTAACCAAATCACTAGCGGATTCACTAGGGAACTTGCACCTTCACGCATACACGTCAAAGTAACAAGATTTCAAGATCAAAAGTAATTAAATGAAATCTAAATAAGGAGATACTGTATACCTTTCTTCCTGAGACATTCCAGAATGGATGCAAATTGATAGGAAGTTACACTCCACAAGTAACTTGTTAAGTTCAGCTGCTCCGCTCACACTTTTGACAAAAATAACTACTTGATTGAAGTCCAACGCATCCAGTAGATCATTCAACTTGCGGTTTTTCTCCAGCTCGGTCAATTTTATGTAGTGCTGAGCGAAACAGAAAAGTAATTAAGGAAATGTTGATAGACGTACAAAATACTAAAAAGATAAATGTTAGATAATTAATACCTGCACCAGCCCGTGTAGGGTCAACTTTGCCTCATCGTCAACATAGATTTCCATTGGATGTAAGTAAAATGTCAGATCAAATCAGATTAGTTCTTTCCTTCATGATAACCGAACCAAGATACGTGCGAACAACTCCCCGGAACATAGGATCCGCAAATACTTCATCCTGAATAAAATTCACTCACTTCTTATGAATGATGACACTACACTACATTGAACTCTGTTACACACCCTCCAAGCTGAAGTCAACTACAACCAATGGATGACATAGTAACAGCAGCAACAATGACCCAAGACAAGTTCGAAAGAAAAAATAATCATGACCCAACAAAAGTTGCATCCTAAAAGCTGCTACGTTACAGGGTACAAGGAAAAGGTCTACAGATACTGGAAACCATTATCCCAAAAGCTTCCAGAAGCTAGCCATAACACAATGCATGAAATAGAATGCACTCCTGAACACTTTCGAGATCTTTCTGTCTGATATAATCTACTACAAAGAACTGGTCTCAGAAAACAGCTTCAGAAATTGAGGGGTACTGGCCACAGGACATTACATCTTGCATAAATTTCTTGCAGACATAACGAATTTCCTTGCTGAGTGTGGCTGAAAACATCATGACTTGCTTATCATGAGGAGTCATCTTAAAGATCTCCTGAACATCTTTTCGCATGTCTACAAAATTACGGAACAATGAGATAACTTTTGAAAAAAATATATAAAGAGACAATAAACTGATATTTATATAACAATCAAGAAAACAAATAGAGAGGTTTGGACCAAAAGCTGCTATAGTCAGTATTTCAGGCTTGACTTTTTACAAAGAACCATACCAAGAGACTCCAGCATTTTATCACATTCATCAAGGATGAAGTGCCTAACATTCTTCAAGGCAAGGTCTTTTTCCCTGGACAATGCAAGTATCCTCCCAGGAGTACCCACAACAACATGAGGGCTCTCGTTTTTCAATAATTCCTTGTGGGTCTTGATGTTAACACCACCGTAGAACACAACAACTTTAATATCATGAAGTTATGTGCTAAACCGCTCAAACTCGTGGCAGATCTGTGGTTGAAATATAAGCATCAACAGAAAACGGTCAAAATCTTCATTAACTAGAACAGCAGAAAGAAAAAAGGTTTGTAATATGAAAGTTTAGTATGAACGCAAATCTGGTAAGCCAACTCTCGCGTGTGACACAAAATTAGAGCAGCAACTTGCCCCATGACTGGCTCAATTTGCTGCAATGTCGAGAGGACAAAGACATCAGTTTTTCCCATACCATATTTTGCTTGACAGATAACATCCATACCCAAAATAGCTTGAGGAATCCATTCGTGTTGAACTGATTGAGAACCAAAAGAAAAATTGGAGCCGAGGAACCTCAATGAGTAAGAAATGATCTCCTAGAACTCTAATGGAAATGGTAACCAATAAATTTTTGCCTCCAAAACAGGAGTGCAGAACTAGTGTTTTTTACCTGCATGTTAAACAACACACCTCAGAATATAATTCCACTAATGTGAACTAAAATTACAAAGAAGGTACATTACAACCCCTATAGCACCTACTCAATTTCGAGTACCAACAGGGCTACATCAAAACTAGCCAACTGAACCAACAATTGCTAATCCAAAACTTGATACAAGCAGACACACAAAGGAATAGCTAATCCAAATAAAACTTTGTTAAATCAAAAACACAAAAGAATCCAAGTAAAATTAAATTTCCTTTCAGATGGATGCTCAAATCCCGAATCAACAATTGCTCTAAGAAGCTCCGGCTTTAATAGAAAATCTCTGAATCCAGAACTGTGTATCCCAATATACCCCATACACCATTACAAAGCAATCAAATTAGCCTCAAACTTCAGGGTTTCAAATTTAACCTCATTATAACCCAAAACATACTACAAGTGTTTAAAAATAATTCTGGGTTTCGGAAAAAAAAACACCCAAAACGAAATCAATCTCAAAAATCAATAATCAAATTCACTCACAGGATTTCAACTTTCAAAAAGCCAAATTCATTATCAATTTCAAATGAAAAATTACAATTTTTTAGGAGAATCAATCTTAGCAGGCCAAAAATAACATCAATTTAACTTATAAACTTTCAACTTTATTGGGTTGAGAAAAAACCCAAAACAAGAAAAAGTACGTCAATTTCATTCAAAAAAATTCAACTTTCTAGGTTTTTTAAACGAAAGAGAAAAAAATCGTCGAAATTTCTAAAATTTCTAGGGTTTCAAAAAAGAAAATCTTTTGCTTTTTAGCAACTTAACCAGTAGCTTTAGCACCATTAGAATCTGGTAATTTCTCTTCATCCTCTTCATAATCAAGAAGCTCCTTCTCGTACGCATCGTTATCTCTTGTTTTTCTCATTCTTTAATAACAAGCACAGAAACATTAGAGCTGAATATTAGTATAACAAGAACGAAAAAAGGGGATGATAACCTTAGTATAACCCCCGTTGATTAGTTCATCTAATTTGGTGAGAAGTTTGATAATCTTATCATCCCCTTTTTAGGTTCTAAATTAATCATGAATCTTATTTCAGGAACATAGAGACGGTGATGTAGATGAAGAAGAAAAAATTGGGGAAATATAAAGTTCGAGATTGAGAAGGTAACTAAAATTATATAAAGATTGAAGCAAACCCAGATTTTGGTAAGAGAAAAAACCAAGAGAAGAGAGAGATGGGATTTGCCTGATTGTTTTGGGTGAGAAATCTTGAGATGGAATTTGCCTGATTTCTTTGGATGAGAAATCTTCTTTTAAGTTAAATGAGATGATAGGTAAGAAGACCCACTAACACACCTCCCATAGTACAACTAGCCCACTCTTCGGAAAAAATAAGTAAAAACTAAAACTAACAAAATCTTAAATGTTTTATGATGAATAGCAGCAGTTTTGGATCAGAACTGTCACTATAAATGAACGTGACGGTAATTAAACGAAACAGTCATCTATAGCTATACACTTCTATAACAGCTCTTATATAAAACAGTTGGAATATCTTAAGAATAGTAACAATTTATAACTATTATTATACATCAATGTACACTAACATTTTTCTATAAAAACTGTCATCGTATAATTATTAAGTAATAGTTAATAAAATGTCACGATTTTATACCATTATTAGTGTAAGTTTTGATAAGAAACTGTCGCTTATATCTCGTAGCTTATTCTTTTGTGACAGTTAATTCATGAACTGTCATTATTAAGGATTTTGAACTGTCACGTAAGCCCAAATTTGTACTAGTGAAGTTCCACCAGAGCCTTCCAACAACCATGCCAACACATGGACACGACCGGATACGATGGTTGTTGCTGAGCAAATTATCAAGGAGATTTTCGGCTGATTTGGCTTGAATTATTTTATCTTTTTTTTTTAATTGTTTTTTCTTTTTTGATTTTTTGGATGTTGGTTTTATTTTTTTCGTGTGTTTGATGGATGAATTTAGTGAAAATTGTTAGTTCTTGAATATGTTTATTTTTTTACAATTTCTTTGTTTGCTATTTCACTTATTTACTTCTGAATCACTCCATCGGTGAGATTGATCGTGGGATATATAGTGGGCTAAACATAATTATTGATTTACGGTCGGATTGAAAAGGGTTAATAGTTTGTTTTTGGGAATAAGATGGTTAGATGGTGGTGGTTGTTTAATGTAGTAAATGCTTTGTGTTATCTTCAATATAAATTTTTTTCTATAATGTAGAGGTTTTTCCTAGTAATTAACTTCACAAGAGTAAAAAAATGAGAAAAGATTTAGTGAGAAATGGATGGTAAGAGAAACAAAGAAACTTTTCCTATTCAAGAATATATTTCCAGAATCTTCATTTTTAAAACTGTCCTAGTAGAGAAAATAGCCGATGAAGAGCCTCCACCCTCTCCTCATAAGACATGGTATGCTTTTTTCCGAAGTTTCGATAAGCTTCGAAAGGAGAGTGGTGAAGAAATATGTGATGATGAATACGATAAGGAGGATTTATATAGAAATCTTTTTCCAAAGGTAAGGAGGTTCCGAGTGCGCAATGGTGTTAAGACTGAGATATTGGAGGAACAACCTCAGCCCCAGCCTATTGGATAGGTAAAAATCACGAGTACTTTGCATGTGATTATCTCATAGTTGCATGCGAAGGAAAGGGTTAGGGTTTGAGGGAAAAGGAAAAGGAAAAGGAGGGTCGACAAAGCTGAATTAGGTTTCTTTTTTTTTTCTTTTTTTAGGTATTATTTAAGGTTTTATCTCATTGTCTTTAATATCTTTTTAAGCTTGCTATTATGTTATGTTTTTTATTAACGTATTTAAAAGGATAATCTTGAAATGGTCGGGTTTGTATGGATAATATTCAATATCTTTTTAGGCTTGGTAATTTAATTTGGTCAGAAGAATAATCTCTCATACTTCATGTCATACAGAATACGTCTAAAAAGTGTAGAAAAAACGTGTGATAATTTTTACGCCTAATACATGAGTATGATCAAGTGTATTTGATTAAAAATGTCTAAAATTTGATTCAATGGGATGCAACTGGATACTAAAAATCTATGGAGATCATTTTTGCTATTTGATGCATTTTTTTTGATAAGGAATTCTCACCAATTACTAATTGTAGCTGGTTTTTTTTTAGAATTTAATCATTTTATATAAATTAATAATTTATTTTTCGGAATAAAAGGGTTAATAGTTTAATTTTGGAAATAAAAGGTTTGGATGAAGGTGGCTGTCATTATATCGCTGCAATTATGGTTTTGTATAACATATGAAAGAAAAAAAAGAATTTGCGCATAGTTAGCACTTGGCTGAAATTGGTGTTTTGTGAGAAATTAGTTGATGTGAAATTGGCAGAAATTGACTGATGTCATCTCCACCCATTTATGATAATGTAGACGGATCAGAACGCTAAATTAGGGGTAATAATGAGAGTATGGGAAATAAGTGAAAACATTTAATATTGATAAGACTGTACCCAAGAGGAGGGTAACTCATAGAAATCATAAATGTTTTATAATATTTTATTATTTTTGGAAATAACAAAAGTTATACCAATTAGATTATGTGGAGTATATTCTTCTGAAAAACAAAGTGTGTAAATCAAAATGTAGTTTTTAAGGTTCTATGCTTTAGTTATTTTTGTGACACTAGTGTTTCACTTCTGGATCTTGTGTCATTCCTCTTTCAAGCAAATATCACAAAAAAAGTGCAAAGACAACTATCATAGGAATGTACCCCACATAATCTAAGGTATTGAGTCCTTGATGAGAAACAAAAAAAAAATACTACACGTATTTAGGGTGGGTCCCTTTCTGATAACTGTATGTCGTAAGTTTCAGAACAGATTTGTTATGGTGAAAATATCAAAGAGACCTAACCCTAAATTTGTAAAGTAAAATCGGTAAAAAAAAAGAAATTGGGCATGCTACGTAATCAATGTGGGGAAAAAATAGAAGTCCCCTAAGATAAGGCATGCTTATAGTTACAACCTTATAGGTGTTATAAAAGATTTTAGAAATTGATTGAGAGAGATGGTCGATAAGACCAGTAACTAAAGCCATTATAGTTATCGATGTTATGAAAGATTTTAAAGATCTCATGAGAAAGATGGTCGATAAGACCAGTCATTAAAGTCATAAATGATTAAAAAATAGTGGATAATTTAGTTTATAACGTGGGGTTAATAATTCTTTATAGTATTTTTTTATTTATAAAAACTCATTCCATCAGATATTGTTGTACCGGTATAAGAGCAGTACTTGTTTTTATTATGTGTTTATTGTCAATAAATTTTTTAAAATCAACTTCTTAGATTTATAAAAATATTCCTTATTATATAAAAAGAAAATAAAATAAAATGTAAACCATTAAATTATCGAAAAAGTATTACATATGCTTAGATTAGTTTTTGTTGGGAATTAATATGCATATGGGTAACCATCACTAATCCTCATCAATATGGTCCGAATCACTTTCTTCACTTGATCCAGGCGTGCCTTCACTAGTTCCAGGAAAAGTCAATTCAACTTCATAAGCATACGAACAATCTGCATAACTTACGTCCTTCGAACTATCTGAATCAATATTAGGTGCTATGACCTTTGGCGGCTTCACCCTATTACTCAGATAAATATAATCTATCTCGGCCGAGATGATCGTGATATCGCCGATAATAGTACCGGTTACGGCACTCACCCAAGACGGGACACACTATATCCCCGATTTGGTATTTGGCCGATAATCTCAGTCGAGATGGACCGTGACGAATTGGTCGATATTAGTGCAGGGGAAAAAAATCAATAAAAAATTAATTTCCTTATTTTAGGGTTTCCAATTGTTGCTCATGTTTTATGAGTTTGATTTTTATTTCATGTCTCAATGTCTATATGTAATTATTGTTTGGTGCTCAGTGATTGATGATATGATAGCAATTGTCTTAGGTTTGAGTTTTATATTTCTGATTTTTGTACGTGGATTTTGTTAGAAATAGTCCCACATCATCTACATCCTCAGTACTAAAAATAAAACCTTATTTCGGTACAAAGTACCAGTGTCTCTCAGTGCACACCTTATTACAAAAATAAGGAAGAAGACAAATACTATAAAGCAGCAAGGAAGAAAACCTACTTCCTTAACTGACTGCAGTAACTACTGGAGAAACCCACAACTAAGTAACTTATTCACCCTATCACCTGAAAGAGGAAATCAACACAAGGTCAGAGCCTTGGAAATTGCAAGTTTACTCTTAATCCATCAATTCAACTATCGGGTATAAAAGCCTTACAAGTATTATGAAATATTAATCATACTAATTATGAAACCACGTCGTATACATAGATTTAAACAATGAACCTTTCGATACCAACAAAAAATTCTCGAAAACACCCCACATCTGAAACACACACACTATATAACCACCGCCCACTGTAACACTCCAACCGTTTAATACAGTGGAGGTCCTGAACTCGGATACTTCCAACTTACTGCACAATGGACACAATCTATCTAATATACATAGAAGTGGCCCTGATTTCGGCATCAACGTAAACAACGCACACTTGCAACCACCACCCACCATGACACATACATAGAGGTGGCCCTGATCTCAGCATTACAACAAAATCCAACGTCGATAAAGCTTAACAAACAGAATGCACACTACAAGGTATATAGCAAAGTACACCACAAGCGAACATAACTGCAACAACTAACATTTGAAGGTAAAGAGTGACGTTAGACTTACCTGATTTTCATGAAATTCAACCTGGAAACTCATAAGAACCTACGCTACAACATATTAAATTTTCAGCAGGTTCTAACGGCTGGAATTTCCAGACTAAGGTATTCAATAAACCTGATTTAGACATAGTTCTCTACTGACACAGTTTGGTCTAGCAGGAGTTATGGGGTAACAAATGGAGTCCGATCTTCCTGAAATTTTTACAGGAAAATTAAAACAACATGTATCATATGTAGTTAAAATATGAGCAAAATCTAACGGTTGGATAATTCATACAAGAGCTCAATCAGTACCACCTGGTATCTGAATTCTGCAGAAATACAGTTAGGAAAATCAATCTATTAGGAGCCTTAACAGTGTCCGATTGTCTTCAAAATTTAAGCGAAGACACATGAGATACTCAATTATGACATATTCAAAATTCAGCCCTAACCGACGGTTGAAAAACTATTAACAGGCAAATTAATTTCTGCCAGGTTTTTTGCAATAAAGGGTTTCAAGGATATCACGATTTATAGTTCATCCTATTAAAGATTTTGATCTACCATGATAATTGAACAACTGAAATAACCAAAAATTAAGTTGATAAAGCAAGAATAAACTTGCTTCAGAATGAAGATGATACGAAAAGCCAACCAAATAGAAAGGTAATCAAAGTCTAAGCTTTCCGTAAATCCTTTCCCTTTCTCCCGACGGCTCCCTCTCCTCTAGAATTCTAATCTCCTGCTGTTCTCCGGTGAAACTAGGTTTACACCTTTTCTTAATAACCTAAATAGAGATCTTATAACCCCTGACTATATTATACGTTAAGGGCGACCTATATAGCCAATAATAAACATAATATCTTACACTCTATATACACTACTTCAAAATTTTAATTATCTTAGGTAATATTTTATAAAAAGTGGGTGTGGGTATTACATAAAGTTTGGTATAAATTGGCTTTAAGGTAATTGAATAAAGATCTGGAAAAAAAATTGGTTTTGTGTATATTGCAAACAATCATTGAATAAAGCTTTAATTCATTGATAAATACCAGTTTATAAACATTTTAGTTATGTGTAATTAACAAATACAAATTTTAAAATTAGGGGAATGAGAATATTATATTTGAAATGGATAAACCCTTTGATAACAATATGGTGTAGTTAGGGATGTCATTGGGTACCCATTACCTAGAACCGAAACTAGAACCGGGTGCATTGGGTCCGGGTCCGAATCATAAGATTGGACCCATTAACAATATTGGTACCCGACGGGTAGAACCGATAAGAACAGATAAGCTTTCGGGTCCTAGCGGGTATTACCCACCGGGTACCAACGGGTATTGGGTACCCGAATAGATATGTTGTTTTTGTCGCTAACATTATGGTAGTTGCATTGCAATTAACCACGGTTGGGTTGAATATTAAGATAAAAAAAAAATGTATTGGAAACAAAAAGGACAGGGTATAAAAAATCAGTAAAGGAAGAGAAAGAGTACTACTACAGTTTTATCTCACAAGTCTCCAAACTAATACTTGAAGTTTCAGTATCAAACCTATATATCGAAATTAATCATGATGAATCTAGTAGTAACTTCTTTACAATTTCTTGTTAATGAAAATGATGAGATTATAACTTATTTTGGTTGCACGGTTGTTCCTTGTTATTTAGATAATGATATTGATTAGTCTGATGATGACGAAGAGGAGGATGGAGATGAAGATGAAGATGAAGTTGAAGATGAGGATGAAGATGATGAGGATGATGTTGATGATCCAGAATACAGGTTTTGGTTTGGGTCGCGCTTGAGGATGATGATGATGATGATGATGATGATAATAATTGGCCATTCAAAGATGTGGTCACAATTGTGGACAACAACAATGAAGAAGAAGGGGATTCTCATTGATCTAGTCCTCTAGTATGATGTTGTTGATATGCATGCATGATATTCAATCACATCTTGTTCCATCATCTTTTGTTTAATTATGTCTTTATCTTTTATCTTTTTTTTTTTTTGGGGTATGTTTTAATTAATGTTTTTTTAAAGCTGCCCGGAAATACATCAATCTTGTAATGTTCAAACTTATAAATTTTTTGGGAATGTTTAATATTTACGGATGTAATATTTCTTTAGATACTATGTGCATATATTGTTTAATGTTTGTCTATTTTTCATCTGTTTGAGTACTAATTTTTCCTGACAAGAAAAAGAACAAGGTAATGAATGAGTACTTTGGTTAATGAACATTTTAGTTATGTGCAAATACAAATTTTAGAATTAGGGGAATGTGAAAATTAAATTGGAAATGGCTGAATTCTTTGATAACCATATGGCATAGTTTATTCTAGGGTTTCTATCAAATTCACCACCATACTTCTCATTTTCCATTTACCCTAATCTAGTGGGAGTTTAGATGTTTTTTTTCTTGGTAGGTAAATTTGGTCAGAAGGTTAATCTTTTGCAGCCTTGGGGCAGCAATACCCAGGAGGCATGATAAAAGATAATTAAGGTATATAATTTGAGTTAACTTAGGAAAAAACTTGTCTTATATTTTCCATTCTGAATTTGTTGAACATATATGAATTTACAAAAAAAATTATATTTTTAGCAAAAAGTCTTAACTCTATTCCAATTTCATGGACTTAAGACTCTCACAATTTTAATAGTCATCCAAATTTACGCAAGTTTATAATATTTTGTCAACAAATCTGGGGCATAATTAACTAAATTATGCAATTACTTACCGTTTATCATTTATTCCTTTTATTCAAATTTGATTCATTACATGTTACACAATTGATATTTTTAGTGCATCAAATTTTTACATGGATCATTATGATTATCTTTTAATCAATCAATTAATGGTATATCATTCTCCTATGAATTATTTTTATTATACAGAAATATGTATGTATAAAAATTGTACTTCACGTTATAGAAACATGTCTAAAAACTGTTTCATAAATGATCCACTTTTGGGGTCGACCATTTGAAGAAATGTGAGAGGGCGGTATTTATGGAGGTGGGAAAATGAAGCCTAACGATGCTTTACGTCCCCACCCTTTTGTATAACATTTACAAACAATTATTTATGTAAAAAATGTAACCGTATGGATTGTGTATTAGGTACACCAAACGTTGGAAACCATTTGATGGTTATCAATGTAAAGTTCAATTGTATATTTTTCATCTTCATAAATTTATTTTACTATTCAATATATATTACCGATGGATAAGTTTCCTTTAGAACCAAAAACCGGGATATTAGGACGACTACCTACAACAGAATGTATTTTCCATAGCAAATCTGTTTGTAAAAACTGGAGGGCCATCCTTGGTGATACTAAAATTGGTCTTCTCTTCTGTGTCACATCGTGCATGGGAGACGAACCAGGTTCACAACTCTTTTACATGGAACATTTGTACCAGGAATTTTTCGAGGCTATCGTAGCCAACAGTCATCCAGAAGATAAACTTATGTGGTATTTTACACTTCCGTTGGTTGAGTCTTGCAACAGTCTCATGTGTTTATATGTCCACCATGAGTCATTCCAAGATCATGTTTACATTTTGAATCCAGAAACAGGTCAGCACATCCATCTCCCTCAAAAATCCGGGCAGCCGGACGGCTGATACATGAGCTTAATAGGAGGTTTCAGCTACTGTCAAAGTACTGATGAATACAAGGTGGTTCGAATTGACCCGGCGGGCAAAGTTGAAGTACACACTCTCGGCGACAAGATGGGATGGAGGAACCTTGAGGATATTTTTGTAAGATTACGGGGATCAGGTGTATATGCCCACGGGTGTATTTTTTGGATAGACGACACGTACTCAATGATAGTGTCTTTCAATTTGAGGAGTAAAACGTTTAACACACACTCATTACCACCCACTCAGATACTTGAGGATGAATTCCCAGTCGTTGTGCTGATGCTGTTTGGAGTTACTCTCTGTGCGTACTACGTACATGATCGTAATAAAGAGGTCAGTATAGATTTCCGAACATTAGACGATAATAATGTTTTCGATGCACCTCCTGGGGAACCCAGGGAATGTAATTTGGACACAAGTTTATAATAAAGTTACCATGGTATGAATGACCATGTTATGCCCCGATTTCCCTGGGTAAGAACAACGACATACTATTGTGGGACGCCCGACGTATATTGCTTTGAGGGAAATCTGGGGGGAAATACCGTTTGGAACGTATATTAAAATAGTTCCTCACATGAAGAACATGGTCTCATTGGACGATTTTGAGGAGCATCGGTGACGTGTGATGACGATATCCATGTCACTCATACAATCACTTATCATCAATAAAATTACTACATTATCTTTTATCAAGTAATAAGGTTATTATAACCATTAATGTGTTCTTATTCAGCTCCACTCAGTTTGTCAAACACTCGTTAATCTCTATATTACAACATATTATATATTATTTACTCATTTGATATTTATTAATCAATTCTTACTTGTATCGATTCAACATGGCCACGAGATATTTTTTTGGGGCTACAATGTTTTAAATGTTAAAAATGCCAGAAGAACTGATGGCATCTAAATATCCAATTTAGACTCAAAGTAATCAAAACAACAGTGCAAAAAAATGAATCAAAAAATGGATTCAATCGTTGAAATCATTATTCATATGATCACCATAACTTTTATCAAAGTCATCCCAAGATGCAAAACCCTTGGGAGGAGAATTATTATAAACAGCTTCATTGGTAGGGGAAGGGAAGTCCTCTCATTATTCATTGGAAAACGCTTATAATAGATCACCAATTTTTTCCACAAAGTCATCCCAAGAAGCAAAACCATTGGGAGAAGGAGGATTCTTGCTTACTGGCCCATTGGCAGGAACTGAAGAATTCTCATTAGAACCCATTTTCTCATCAACTTTGTTTTAATCCCTTTCTCCCTTTCTTCTAGCTTTCTTATGGTGCGATTTTTACGACACATCTAATCACTAAATATATTATATCTTATACCATATATATGTATTTTCTTTTACGCGTACAAGAAAACACGTTTTATGATTTATTTTTTTGATTAAAGGGGCAACAAGGATAATTATCTATGGAATGAATATATAGTCGTATCTAATTTCATTTTTTATATGCATATCTAGTATCCAAATCTAAGTATACTGTGGGATATGCTTACCATGAATATAATAAACAAAATCTAGGATAAATATGGAGAGTGTGTAGAGCAGTCAAAGCAGAAACTTCTGCGGTAGGATAAGAATGGTTGTAATTCATTTTTAATTAGACGCATATATTTTGCTTCAAACATAAAGAAATCTCTCTAGAAAACTAAACAAGTTATTAAATTTGATCATCTTCCAAGAAAACCCATCCTTTCAGTTTTGCGTCAAGTTGCAGCATCTCTCTAGCATTTTGAGCATGTAAATCTTTCTGCTCAATATATTCATCAATTGATCTTTTTGGTATTTAACTTTTTTTGATTTTAAGGATTTTTACTCATATGATTTTTATAACTAAACATAATTTATTTATTTTGCAAATCGAGAAGGGTTGTTTTTTTATAAGCATCTTGTTGGATGGTTCTGGAGAGCAATATATGAAAAATTACAAGGCTCTTATTCGATTGTCATTTGGGGATTTTGTTGATTGATGATTTTATCATGAGTTTTGTATGATGCCTAGGTGTGGTATGCATATAGTGATATTGTACAGTCAATTAGCAGAGGAATCTTTTTTTTTTGTATTGTAATGTCATACTTTGTTGTTTCACATAGCACATAACAGATGCAAAATGTCATACTCTGGATGGTTGTTTTTTTATTTAATATTGATGTTTGATTATCTGACATGATCCAACTTTAACAGTACTCGTATACCTTTCTTTTTGGACAACACAGTGTGCAATACTAGACTTCGTCAAAAAAAGTCATGTTTTTTCTATTATCTAAACCAGATGTTCTAATTTTTGATGTTCTAGTTTTAATATATTCGAAATAAGGACTTAGTTTTAATCTAGCTAGATTTAGAGACATTTATAACATAAAATAGAAAAGTGGGGGGTTACATGGGATGTTATGAATGATAAAAATAACAAGGGTAAAATAATTTGTATTATATGGAGGACCGAGAGGTTACCTCTAAGATGACCCATCTTAAAACAACAAAGGACATTGTTGGTGAACTTAATGAGGCAGCTGCAGAACAAGCAAGGATGAGAGCAGAGAAAGAAAAGAAGGCTCTAGAATAAATGGCAAAACAGAGAAGACTTCTACATTTTTCCCAAGACCAGCAAATCAGAAAGTGGCTCAAGGGAAGCAAGAACCTCTGGCTACCACCAACTTTTGAATCAAGGCATGCAGATGAATTTCATAGTTTCAAAAACGAACATGTCTTTAACAAGTACGCTTATTGGAAGAAGCTTTCAATCAAAAAGGGTCTGGATATTGTTTACAAATCCGAGTCGGAGCAAGAAGAAGACCAAATTGTGGTTGAAACATCTGATGAAGAAAAATGAAGAATGAGAGTTGGGAGTCCTAGTCTGACTGAGAGTTAGATTGTAAAAATGTGGATCCCTAGTTTAACCTTTTTGGGTAATTGTTTGGTATTGTCTTTTGGAAAATTTATTGGGATACTCGTGGTTAGCATGTGAACTTTTTGGTATAGTGATGGCTTAAAGTTGCTTCATATTTGCATTTTCTTGTTTGTGTAGATAGTTAATCCCTGTTTTTTTGGTATAAATCATGCATATGACTATTGAATAAGTGATTGTGGTATGTGATTACTCTTTGTATACATATGACTCTTACAACGGATAATTAAAGAATTTTATTAGGACCCCAACAAGTGGTAATGACAAGTTCTTAACGTGACCTGCAGGTAGCTGAGAATTTACAATGGATCCTAGAATAATGGATAAATCTTGGATAAGTACCGATAAAACCAAAGATCCTTATCTTGAGAGAGCAGAGACATTTATAAAGTATGTTCTCCACTGATGGGAGATTGAGAATCAGATCGAATCACATGACGCTGATGAACCAATTAGGATTTTATGTCCATATGTGAAATGTTTAAACCGCTACACTCACAATGTGTACATTGTTAAGTACCATTTAGCATTTAAAGGAATAAAAGCAAAGTATACCATATGGACTGAACATGGGGAAGAATATGACGGTGACGTTGACAACGACAGACATTTGCTCACATGAAAATGTATTGTATTTTGATGATTTTGAAGGAAGTTCATCCAGGATTCGTGTATACATTCAGAAATCACTTGAAACAACATATGATATCTTGTTATGCATGTTAGTGGTCCATGCGAACTTAAAATTTAGTTGTGTTAATACTTTTTCAAGGTTATATAACAACTTCAGCAACACGTATTCCACATTTTATAAAATTACCTATCAACTATTTATTTTTTAAATTCGTGCATTAATCATAGGGACCCTTAATCATATAATTTTTTTTGTAAATTCGGTATGGAATGAGTATTAATCGCATCTAATTTGTTTTTTTAGAGCCGTCAAAGCAGAAAATTGTGCAGTATAATAAAAAATATATAACTGTTACTTCAGGTTTGATTGAGAAAAATCTTAAAATGGCATGTCCAGCTAGTCGTCCACGAGATACACTTGTTATAAATAAAAATATTACCTTCCTTTTTTTAACTGATACCCATTTACACTACAGTTCATTCTTTACCCTAAGAAGAAAAACCACCAAAAGTAACTCCTCCCAAGTTTGAACAACCCTTTGTGTTCATCTCTTTCATCTCTTAAAATATTTCATGTTTTACTCTTATATCTTCTAATCTATCTCTAGAAAACAAAACAAGTGGTTTACTTTGATCATTATCCTACCAAAACCATTCCCCTATCAGTTTTGCTTCAACTTGATGCATACTCGTTTCGATCGTGTAAGTATTTCTGTTCAGTACTTTTTTGTTATCCGGGATTATAACTCTAATGGTCATTGGAGGATTAAAATTTCTTATTATGCAACTGAATATAGCTCGATAGTTAATCTCTTATTTTTGGTATAATTCATATGATAATTGAACTCAGATTGTGGTTTATGATTAATCTTTGTATACATAATTAAGACTCTTTGCAATGATAATTAAGATTTTATTAGAACCACAATAATGTTTATACAGGTGATACTGACTAGTTCTTTCTAAGACCAAGTAGCTAAAAATTTATAATGGATCCTTGAAAAATGGATAAATCTTGGATGGGTACCAATAGAACCAGACAGCCTTATCTTGATGGAGTCAATGTATTTTTAAAGAACGTTGTCCACCATTGGGAGAGTGCGAATCCGGTGGAATCACATGACGCTGACGAACCAATTAGGATTTTATATCCATGTGTGGATTGTATAAATCTCTACCATCGCAAAGTGGAGAAGGTTAGGTACCATTTACAATCTAGGGGAATAAATCCAAAGTATACCATATGGGATAATCATGGGGAGTCACCAAGAAAGAGGCCTGGTGATGGCTACGATGATCCGCACTATGAAGAAGATGTTTATTACCCAGCAGATGTTGTAGAGACTAGAGAAATGGTTGAAGCTTTATGAAATCATTTCCCATAGGAATCTGAAAAGTTTCTACGGCTACTGGAAGATGCTCAGAAACCCGTCTATGGAGGATGTTCCAAATATACAGAGATATCTGCAATGTGTAAGTTGGTCAACTTGAAGAGAAAGCACGGAGCATCAAACAAATTCTTTAATGAACTTCTACCTTTATTAAAAGATATGCTCCCTCCAGAAAATGAATTGATGAAAAATACATATGAAGCTAAGAAGGTGATGAAATAATTGGGTTCATGGTATGAAAGGATACATGTACGTATCAATGACTGCATTCTCTATGGGAAACAATACAAGGATGAATTCAAGTGTGCCACATGTGGGGAACCAAGATGGAAAGTTGACACAAACACACAAGAGGTTTACGAGAATATTCCGGCAAAAGTCTTGTGGTATTTTCCCATCATTCCCAGATTTCAACGAATGTTTCAGTCAAAGAAAATATTCGAGTATATATTATGGAACGACAAGCATAGAAATAAAGACGAGGGTGTTTTACGGCATCCGGAAGACTCGCCACAATGGAAAGCGATAGATGAAAGATACAAAGAAATCGGTGACAATGCTAGAAATCTGCGGCTAGGCATTTTGGCTGACGAAATTAACATACACAAAGGCACGAATAAACAACGCAGTATATGGCCAATTCTGACCGTGATTTACAAGCTTCCGTCGTAGTTGTGTATAAAAAGAAAGTTCACCATTTTGTCATTACTGATAAATGGTACGCCTTGTAACAACATCGATGTTATGATGGAACCTTTTGTTGAGGATCTTAAGCGCTTATTTAACAGAGTCGAATTTTTTGATGCGTCGGCACAAGAGCATTTTACTCTAGGTGCAGTTGTATTATGGATAATAAATGATTACCCTGCTCTCAGTACACTGTGTGGTTGCAAATACTCGAGAAAAATGGCATGTGTGGTGTATGGAAAAAATACTAAGTATGTCAGAATCAAAAATTGCAATAAAGAGTATTGTATAGGCCATAGAAGATACCTACCATATAATCATCCATTCATATGACAGAAGGGGTTCAATGGACAAGAAGAACACGGTGTATCTCTGGAACCTAGGACCGGGGAACAAATATACGAGGAGGTAAGATCAATAGAGAATTCATGGGGAAAGGGACCGGGGAACATTGAAGTGGAATTGGTGCGGGTTAATCTAGGAAGAGGTAGAAAGATAAAAATGAAAAGAGTCCAAAGGAAAATCCAACCGAAAAGGTCAACAGGGGGCGCCGATAAATATTGAAAAAAGCTCAACATATGGTTTCGGATCCTCCCCTATTTGCGGCATCATCTTGTCCACCATTATATAGATTTCATGCACGTCGAAAAGAATGTCTGCGAGAGCCTCGTCGGAACATTGTTGAACATAGAATTTAAGACGAAAGATGGAGTGAATGCTCGATTGGATCTGTAGGCTCAAGGGTTCAAATCAAAGTTGCATCCTGTGCCAGATGGCAAAGGAGGATTTGTACTACCCGCAGCAAGTTACACATTAACCACGAAAGAAAAGGAAAAGTTTTGTCAAATATTGTTAGAGTTAAAGGTTTCGCAAGGGTATTGTTCAAACTTTTAACCCTGGTGAGTCAAAAATATCAAAAGCTTATCGGACTAAAATCACATGACTATCACATGCTAATGCAGCAGTTTTTGCCCATTGCGATTAAATTAATTATGCTGCAGCCAACAAGATACGCTATTATCAGGTTTTGTTACTTTTTCAGAGAAATATCAAGCAAAGAAATCAAGGTGGAAGAGCTAGATAAATTGCAGGATGATCTCTACGTGACGCTATGCTTACTAGAGAAATACTTTCCTCCATCCTTTTTTGATATCATGGTTCATTTAACTGTGCATCTTACCAGGGAAGTTAAATTATGTGGTCATATATGCTTTCGATGGATATATCCCTTTGAAAGGTGCATGAAGGTTACTAAAGGGCATGTGCGAAACAGAAACAGACCCGGAGGAGGAATTGCTGAAGGAAATATTACATAAGAGACAATAAATATGTTCAGTGACCAAAGAAAAATAAAAACAGTTGGAATTCCACCTGACAAGCATAACTCATCTAACATGGTGAAGATTCAATTCCTTTAGAGGGAAAAGGAATATCAGTTGGTAAATTGACGGTTATCAGTGCTGAACTGTGGGAGAAAGCACATTTCTATGTACTGCAGAATTCGCCTGAAGTTGTTCCTTACATCAGGTTAGTATTAGTTTTAAACTTTTTTTTTGTTTTGTTTCTCACGTTTTTGGCATGTGAATATTTTTGAAAAGAGAATAACATTTACTGTACTTCCCATCCGACGCATTAATTTTTTATGCGAAAAATATCCCAGTGAACGGGAAAAACATCGGCATAAACGGCATAGTGAAACATTCGGGGAATGGCTAAAAAAGAAGGTAAGAGTTTGCAGAAAATGTTACTTTTGCCATGTAATTTTTATGTCAAGATGGAGGCTAATCCGTATAATGTATTTCAGGTTAGGAAAGAGCGGGAAACCTCTGAAGAAAGTGTCAGTGAGAGATTAAGGTGGCTCTCAGAGAAACCGAACCTTGATGGAATAAAATTCGAAGCATACCAGATCAATGGATACATGTTTCGCACATAATCTCATGAAGGTTTCCTTGATCAGAATAGCGGGGTTTACTTACAAGCGACTGACACGAACATTGGAAAAGAGGGAGTAACCCTTGATCAGGCGAATTATTTCGGTGTTTTACAAGAAATATGGGTGTTGACTTATCATGAATATAAAATTCCCCTTTTCAATTTAATTGGGTTGGCAATAAAAAAGGGGTCTCAAAAGACAGACTTGGATATATTTTGGTTGAGCTTGATATGTTAGGACACAAGGAGGATCCATTCATTATAGCCTCACATGCTAAGCAGGTTTTTTATTTGAGAGACCAGGAGAATAAAAAAAGTCAATTGTGTTAGTATCACCTCCCAAAAACTACAGAGATGTCTATCATGATGTCGACGAGGAATTCAGTACGGTAATTCATTGTCATAATAAATTTAACTTGCCTCATGTAGATCAACTTGACCTGCGGAAGGAATCCAGGGATGATTATTATCGGATCGACTGTAAGGGGAAAGTTGTACGGAATGTTGTACAGAAAGCCACAGGGAAAGCCAAAGCATGACATGCTCAAGCTCTCCCTATTTACTGTTGTTGTTGCCAATGTTGCCAATTTGTTGGTCCTTTATGAGGATTGATCTTGGCTTTTGCCTTGGGTTGAGACTTGAGTATGCTCTATTATGAGGTTTTTATTGATTGTATGTTATTTTTTTATTTTTTCTTTCATTTATGGATTAACCTTTTTTTATTGGCTTTCAAACTAGATTCCCTTTGCTTCTTCTCCGCCAGTCTGGAATAATACAAGTTTTCAGTCTTTGGTTTTTGTTAGAGAACTTATAGATAATCATATTGGTATGAACCTCTTTTATATCAGGAACTTCATAGATAATAAACATGCTTCTCATGCGAGAAAGCATTGTACTAAAAGCTACTTGGGATTTCTCTCCTTCTTTTTTGTTGCACTATGTGAGAAAGGAGTCGCGTGTACATGTTTGTAACTCTATTCTAGTTTAATATAGTTAGTGTGTTTCTTAACAAAAAAAATAATAGGATTAACCTTTCTCCTTAAAAAAAAACAACCTAAGCGACAAACGCATGTGCACAACACAGACATTACACACATGTGAATCTGACAAGACAGAAACAGTTAATTTTTTTATGAAACAAATAAGGTAAGTTGTGTTAGAAAAACCCTGCGGACACTAGTTTATAATTTCTTTGTCGGACATAAATTCTTAAATCTTAAATCAAGTTCATAGTTAACCAATAAGCTATACCCCGGGCTTCAGCCATGTTTAGATTCCTTGAATTATAACAATCTCATCAATAATCCTGGGCTAAGTTGTAAAATTAACATATGGACTAACCCAAATTTAATATGTAAGTAGTAAAATTAGCTTGGACTTGGGGGCTCGATCCCCAGTTACTGCCCATTTCATGTACCATGTTACTCGAACTGGCGTGTCTAAATGGTGTCATTTGGACACGCAGAGAGTCTCCCAAAGGGCATGTCTAAATGGAGCTATTTGGACACGTAAAACAATCTACAACTTACGTGTCCAATAAATCCTACCATGTAGACACGCATAGAAAACTCCGAAGTGGCGTGTCTAATGAGCGAACATTTAAGCCACGCGGAACAATTTATGAACTGGCGTGTCCAATAAAACTACCTTTTAAACACGCATGGAAATCTATATAGTGGCTTGTCCAATAAAACTAACCTTTTAGACACGCTCAAAAAATCTATGGAGTGGCGTGGCAAATATATTGCACACGCCAAAATTGTTTTATGTGTCCATAGACCAATCTATGGACACGTTCTTTGACAAACATAAAACAGGCGTTTCTAAATGGTATCTTTTGGGCATGCCATGCTTAACATGGTCTTTAATGGACATAATGGACACGCTAACTAAGTGGAAGGTGGTTGAATGTGTCTATAATAGACACATAGTTTTTTAGTGGCATGGTTACATCTACGATTTCTGATATATAGCCATGCCAAAAATCAAAAACGTGTCTAAGAAAAATATAAGTGGCGTGTCAAAAGACCATTTGTGTACTAGTGTCTTTGAATCATTTTCAATAAATAACTTGCCGCAAGAGCCACTCAAGTTTAACCCAATGAAAGCAATGGTCTTTGTGAGTTGAAGTTATTCTAAGTAATCTGGCGCAAGATCCACACAGATTTAACTTAGGTTAAGCTTCTAACATAATCGCATGGCAACATCCCGTCGTTAACAACTATGATGTTTTACTTGTGATTAGAGTTCTTCGAAAATTCAAGATCTCAAATCCTAGTCTAGCATTAGGCATGAATACAAGATCGTTCAATTTGCAACTTAAACAAACAAGTCTTCAATCATACATTGCGATATAAACAGTAGAACATAAGCGATAAAAGTGATCATTATCATTAAAACTAACCATCTAGATTGAATTATATGTTTAGGACTTCCAACTACATCCGCAACCAATAGAACAAAGTTACATACTCATGGATTTACTAAAACCCATGTAAAACATACAAAGAAGAAGAATGGTTTCCCCCTAAGGGGAAACCCTAGGTTTTTGATGTAAAAGATGTGATATGAGAGGTAGAAGATAAAAGATTACTTCAAAGATGTCGTGTTTGATCCTTGGATGTCTTCTTTTATAGCCTTAAATGCTTGGCCCTCCAGCATACTCTCTTTCTAGGGTTTATAATCCCATTGGGAATAAGTTGTATCAATTTAGAAGTCCAAAACACGTCAAAACGGAACCCATAAGTTTGTCATAGTCGGCATGGTCGATTTCCATGAACCGTGCCGACTCTAGGACCAAAATAGCTCTAATTCTCTGTCCCAAAACTTGCTAAAGTCGGCATGGTTGATTCCCAATGAACCTTGACAAATATAGGGCTTCAAAATCCAAGTTTTCTTTCCAAAAAAGTGTTACAGTCGGCATAGGGAACAGTGCCGACTGTTGTGCAGTAGATGACCTGTTTCTTGCTTCGGATGTTTTGTCCATAACTTCTTCGTCCGAACTCGGAATGACCATATTTTTTTGCGTTCACTTTGTATTATCGTTCTCTTCAATATGGTATTAATATCTCTTGTATTTGAATGAGTTGAATTTTTCATTGACCATTCTCCATTTGTAGAACTTGACTTCCTTGTTCATTTCGTGTTGTAATGAACCCCTTACTTCTTCTTTGGTTGAATCCACTTCAAAACTCCTAAAAAAATCATAAAAAAACAAAATAAAAGCATAATAATATAAAAACTAACAAGAAAGCAATGAATTAGAACACTAAACTAGTGCAAATGATGCACCTATCATTGTTTCGAAGTGCACACAATCAGCACGGCCACCACTTCACATGTACTGACAGGAAAATCATGCGATTTTTGATAGAAAGATGAGATAAGCACATAGTGTTTCAGGTTTACTTTTGTTACAATAAAATTACACCAGCCAACTTTTCTTTGTTCCTTGCTTATTTTGTCAAATAGATTAATAGCAGGAGGAACATCCCAGATGATTATGAAATATTGCTCTAGATAGTGTTGAATGGAAACATAGGCTCATGTTGTCAATATTACCATATTTAGAATAAGATGTAGGTAGTGACGATATCTCTTTGTAGGATCTCAAAAAGAAGAAGAACTATAGAATTGGTTAAAGATGTTTTAAGTTAGATAGGAGTAGAGCATACATGGCTGGTGAAGGCACCCTTTAAGTAAAATAAAGGAAGCATCCAACTCTCTACACAACCTTTCAATGCGTAGGTACTTGTCCCAAGGATAATAGAGCAAAAATTTCCATGTCGTGATAACATCTTGCAAAATCTGCCTAAAATGAAGAATCAAAAAATATCATCTGACATGTATGCCTTGTGGTCATCAAGAATCATTTACCATTTTGTAGACAATGTACAATAATATTGTAGAGAATAAATGTACTCAATAGACAATGTCATTAGTGATCTAAAATAATGTTCCAGTCAAAAATTAAGATTTAATAACCAAAGAGGTCTAGGTACCAGAATCTCATTCTCCGACATCGAGGTGAATTCGAATTGGTAATGATCAGAACCGCTACTCACTTGCTTTTCCTTCATTTCAGTGTTTAATTCAAAGTATTCTTCAAAGCACTTTATAGTAAAAAAAATATTTTAAAAAAGAAACTTATTGTGCAATTTTTTTTCCTTTTAACTATAACAACGAAATCTAGCATATAAAGGAGATAATTAAAGATACAAAAGTAAAGCTAATTTTTTATGTCTTGTAATAGTTTAAATTGTTTATGTTTATGTTTATTGCAAGACTTATCTTCTGGTTAGCACTCCTAGTGAATATTGAGCCATGGAGTTCATCACCCACCAATGATGGGAAAATCATATCGCAATAGTCGAGAGACGGTCTTGAAGGACCTCCTTAATGCAATCCAGAGAACATAACCAGATTAAATATGAGAATGAAGATCACAACTCTCTATTCATATTATGCACACTCCTTCTTAAAGCTAGGAACCATACGAACATATGATGCAGCTGCACCAAAAGGTGTTCAGCCCAAACCCAAAAATAGATCATAGTTTATATTATGACAAACAATATAGTAAAATTATTGATCAATTATAGTTGTATAACCTATCTTTTTCTGTTATAGTTATATTTTCTTGGAGACCCAAAAGTATAAAAACATATTTTTACATCTACTAATGCAAGGGACTGAGTTTCATAGATCAGTAAATTGAAACACAAATTTAAATTTCAAACGCTATAATTGACACTAAAACTGAAAGACCTTGAGGAACAGGCATTGTCACTGTCTTCAACATATCAAAAGGAGTAATGACGACATCAGTAATCTCAATGGACAACGCCGCAACAGCTATTGGCTCCCATGGCTCTAATTCACACCTTATGAACTGTTGAATACCCTTCAAAAATGTTATAGGTAATCAGAAGTCATACTAACTTAAATTTGGATATTTCACGCTCAAATAAAAAAATCCAATCTTTATGCATGCCCTCTAACTTTTTATGAGATTTATAATTTAGACATTATTATAATCGAAATACACGATTTTGATATTCTAATACTAATAGCAGGAAAGAAAATTAATGATTTTCTTTTTGTTGATCCAAAACAACAAAATTAAGGTTTCTTATGAATAAAAGATAAAAAGCTATTGAGAGAATTTATCTTAATTTAGTTGTTTCAGCTGCAGAGTTACCATGAAGATTCCCAGTTGTGAAATGAAGCTCTTTTTCTATCTTTTTTCCCAGATGTAACCTAACGGATATCATAAGAAATAGTGAATAAAGACAAATCTAGAGTGGGAGAAAGTAATGAGAGATAATATTCGACGAAGTTCTTCAAATACCTTGCATTCCCTTAACTCAACCATAAGCTTATAAATAAAAAAATCCAACCTTTAAATCATAAAGAACTAACTCGAAATTTAAATCATAAAATAAAAGATTGGTTTTTATTCATTTCATTCATAAATAAAGAGAGATAGATAATAACATAGGGGGCTTCCCTAAACTATCTAGGATCGATGAGTTTGAAATCCCTAAACTATCTTTTTTTTGTACTGAGAACAAAATTTGGGGAAGAAACACTTCGAGGGATTTGAGCAGTCGTTGATGAAGAATAGAAGTGGGCAAATAAGATTTTTGTTTGTTTATAGGGAAAATAGAAATGGGGGAAGTTAGTCGATGAATAATAGAAGTGGGAGTAAGTAATGGGGTGGGTTTTGTTCATTTACGAAAGGTGTAAATATCTTATTTTACTTAGTTCATCTGGGACTACAATCAATGAGGGAACTTTATTTCCCAGTACTTTCACCACATCTTTCCACATCATTAAAAAGTGGGACCAGAGTGAATGTGGTGAGAGT
>JAJJMC010027464.1:1739666-1878954 GCA_023531435.1 Papaver californicum | reverse complement strand
CCTAATAATCTCACCACAACTTTCCACATCATTAAAAAGTGGGACCAAAGTGAATGTGGTGAGAGTATTTGGTTTCAATTATAATATATAAAGATTAACCATTACTACTTATATAGGGTGTTCATGCCCATTAAAGATGTTTTTTTATTTCCAATAGACGCATATGGTGTTTAACGAGAATAGTTGTGTCTTATATGAACCATCACACCCATTGGAGATGCCTCTTCATTTCCAACAGACACATATGGTGTCCAATGGGAATTGTTGGGTCTTATGTGAACCATCACATCCATATGAGATGCCTCTTCATCTCTTATGGATATCCATTTGAACCATTATGTCCATTCATATTCAAACTAAAATTTGAAACTTGAAACCCCTTTCGTAGCGGCAAACAAAGTGCACAAAACATTTATTTTCTATGATATTGAAAATATCCAACAAACTAAAAAAAAAAACAAAAAAAAAAAACTCACAATACCGGAGTAAGCTGCATCACTCAAGTAACTACCTACATACTCGAGTAGGATCAAGCCAATATAGTTCAAGCAAGTTAGGAATAAACATCATCGTAGAAACCAATACATAAATGATAGGTATCTTTTGGGTTTGAACCTTCACTTAGTGTAAGAAATTCCAAGCCTTATCGAGGTTTTATGGTGAAACCAGTCTTGAACCAAGTACCTTACGATAAAACCGGAATCTCCACACATATTGATTTTAGAGAATAATACTGTGTTTGTAGCTTATCACTTTAATGGCCATGTGATTATATCCTGGATTCATGATCCTTATTTAGAAAACGGTCTTCTTCTCTTAGGAAACGACCTGATTTCCATACTCATATTGGTAAGTTTCTTAAGGTGTTTATGCGATACACCTTTAACAACAATAGAATTATTAAGTATTTACGTCCATCCTCATTCTTGCAGAATCACTGCACAAATTAAAAATGGGAAGTTTTGACTTAGTGCACCATAATCACTTCCATAACTTGTTGGTACCAATTGAATCTTGTTTATCTTTTTCAAAACATAGGTTGGGTTTCTGCTATGGGAGATCAACCTTCTTTCACAAACCTTACTGTCACGGACCGAAAATTCCGCCTCCGGCTCTATGCACTGGGCAGGCTAGAAATCCCCGATATGTGCGGTTTGAAAGACAGTAACCGGACCTTAAAGCCTAACTTCTCACTGGCAAATACAGGTAGATTTTCCTTCTCAGGCATGCTTTGCAAGCATGATAATCGAAACACAGTTTCCACACCCTTTTTCCAACTTCCAGAACAAGGAATAAGGCCATAAAAGCCAATATTGAATTCCTTTGGCAAGTATCACATACTTACGAGCATTTTCCAGGCCTAACTCATACCTTGGACTAACACTTAGGCCATTTCAGGCCTATTTTTCGCTTTCTCAACTCTGCTTTGACTATGCACTTGAGCCTGCACTGATCTTGCTTTTGCCAAGAGTGCAACAACCAGGCATATTCTGTTCATACCATATGGATTGATAGGAAGTATGAACATCCATCAAATAGAATGAAACTACCTCATCAAGTGTAGCAATAATCATCTCTTGACTTGACATTGCCGAGCAAGATGATATGAGTTACCCAAGCGTCGCAATCATATCCAAATTAGATGATATAAGCGACAAGGTTCTGCACCTTAATGCATTTCATTGCGGCTGCCTACGTACCCAAGCCGTACCTTGAAGGGATCAAGCATGACCGTAGTTCATCCAAAGTGTCGATTCGAAAGGAACAAGCAACTTAAGCCTATCAAGGAAGAGCCAACATCGATTCCAACTTTGTTGCAAAGGCCAAACTAAGCCTAGTCCGCATAATCCAATGAAGTTTAGGAAGGTATGCACAAGCTTGTGCATAACTATCTTTACTTAGTATACAAATATGCATTCTAGAGTCCGCAACACGATTGAATGATGTTTTCGTATAATCCAAGCTTTATCAGCTAAGCTACAAGAATATTGATGCTCATGCATCAAGTATGCACCAAAGAATTGGATACATCGCATATATACATTACAGCTCATGTGCATTCAACCCAAGCTCCCTCCCTATATATGTCTTAATTGCATTTACATATATTTGGAAAAGAAGGGTAAAAGACATTCATCTACTGCACTTTAAGCAAATCCGGCAATTGGTTATCATAGATAGGCAAATCCGGAAACTGGTTAACATGGCTAGGAAAATATGTCATCTGGTTGGCATATGTGCTAACTGGTTAGCCAGTTGCTAGGGTAATCCGTCATCTGATTAGCACATCCGTTAACTGGTCAGCATAGCTAAGCTAATCCGCCATCTGGTTAGCATATCCGCTAACTGGTTAGCCATCCACTAGGCTAATCCGCCATCTGGTTAGCACATCCGCTAAATGATAATCATAGCTAGGCTAATCTGCCAATTGATCAACATCAAGGCCAATTGTAGAAAGGCCAATACATCCACACCCTGATGCATTGCTAAGTAAGATTTATAAGCTTAGGATAAAACTGCATCCCATGCCATGATGCGTCCCTGAGTAAGCGTCATGAAAAAATTACGGGTGTTATATTCTTACCACCTTCAAATAATTTCTTCCCTGAAGCAACTTAAGCATATTAAGGAAAAACCAACATCGATTCCAACTTTGTAGCAAAGACAAAGGCCAAACTAATCCTAGTACGCACAGGCCAAGGAACTTTAGCAATGTATACACCATCTTGTGCATAAATATCTCTACTTAGTATACAAATATGTATTCTCGAGTACGCAACACGATTGAATGATGCTTTCACATAATCCAAGCTTTATCGGCTAAGCTACAAGCATATTGACGCTTATGCACCAACGTATTGGCCACATCGTATATATATGCATTACCGCTCATGCACATTCGACCCAAGCTCCCTCCCTATATATGTCTTAATCACATTTCTATATATTTGGAAAAGAGAAGTAAGAGACATTCATCTTTTGCACTTTAGGAAAATCCGCCAACTGGTTAGCATAGCTAGGCAAATCCTTCAACTGGTTAGCATGCTAGGAAATCCTTCATCTGGTTAGCGTATCCGCTAACTGGTTAGCCAGCTGCTAGGGTAATCCGCCATCTGATTAGCATATCTGCTAACTGGTTAGCATAGCTAGGCTAATCCGCTATATGGTTAGCCAGCCGCTAGGATAATCCGCCATCTAGTTAGCACATCCGCTAACTGGTTAGCATAGATAGGCTAATCCTCCAATTGATTAGTATCAATGCCAATTGTGCCAAGGCCAATGCATCCACACCCTGATACATTGCTAAGTAAGCTTTATAAGCTTAGGATAAAGCTTCATCCCATGCCATTATGCGTCCCTGAGTAAGCGTCATGCAAAAATTACGGGTGTTACACCTTAGTATCATTTTCGTATACTTTATTGAAAACCATTTCCTTTGGGAGACTCTTCATAAATGGGCATGCCAAGTTTTCCTTATTTCAATGGTTAACTGCAATTACTCTAATCCTAAGTAATTTTTTTACGGTCAATGTCTAAGACTTGTATTCTTGACATTTCATTATAAATCCTTTTAGAGACGTTATAAATCCTAGCCTGGTTCTTACAACTAATCAAGACTGCTTTAGATTCTAAGCCATTCTTCCTTGTCACATGCATACTAATGCAATCAATTCTAATCAATATTATTATTTTTTATTAATTTTACAAAATCGATTGTAACTTCTCTAGTGATCATAGTTAACATTTATTGTTAATTCGTAAGAAGTCATTATAAACTTGTATTCAGTGGAGGAATACGCAATTTGTAGGAAACTTATACTTGCTATCTCAACATGTATTTTAATATGATGAGTATTTCTCCCACTCATGCTCGATCGTCTACAAAATTTTATCCGTATAGACTATGTCTATTTAACATTTAACACTATGTAATACAGATGTTCAGAATTTACGCGTCGATAATATTGTAACACCTCATCGTTGGATATTTGGTCGGCCGCCCAATCTTCCAATACGTTACATATTAAACGATATTCCACTTTCGTTTTGATATCATTTAAGACATGTCAATTTTCAAACTTTGAAACCAATAACTCTTATCGCAAGAATTATGTTCATATCATATAATTGTTATCTCAACTACTATGACGATTTTAGATATAAACTAACCTAACAACTATAAAATTGTCATGTGAAATTTTCCTATTTTATGATAATTCTCAAACGCCATAAACATAACTTTAGTCCCGATCAAGGTCTATATACACATATTTCAGCAATTATACGCGACAAAGTAAAACACTTTTACCAAACAAACTTTTCCTTCCACTAGTCCATGCCCATATAATTCCCAAAATAAAAAATCTTCAAATCCAAATAATACAGAGAAAACTCTTTTGATTTTGATTTTGCTTTTGGATTTGGCTCTCAGTTGAACATATGGACCACTTTATAATTGATACACATATGGTAAGAAATTAAAGTCAAATAATCAAGTATCATGTGATGATTTTTGTATGCATCGAACGAAACAAACACTCAATTTTGTTACCCATAATAGAAAAGTTGTGAACATTAAATAAACTGATCTACATAAAAAACTAGTAAATCTTAATTTTGTAGATGAAAGACTTCACAAGGAAATGCATGCATGTAATGGCTATATCATCATCAAACCCAACTAATTTGGATTTCACCACTACTTGTATCATGGAGTACATACACGTACTTGTTGTATTTACACAGGGAATAACCAAAATCATTAAACAAATTAACTTTAAGATATTAATAATCCAACAAACATATAACCGTTTGTTGTGTTTTCTAACGGTTATAAAAAATAACTATGTAAAAAATACATCTTTTTCGATTGTCTGTATATCTTACATCCATCATACATGCATTCAACTAATAGTTCACGATAATCACATGATTGCAAACTCTAATAAGAGCAGGAATCGATATCTACACTATAGTACATCATGTTAATGATTAGTGTATAAATTAAGTTGTAGTAACCTTTTTCTTGTCATCCCCTAATCGCAACAAGAGAAAATAAAGACCCAATTTATATCGTAAACATCTCCCAACTGATGCCGTGACTTTTTGTTTCAAAATCAACCTAGGAGACATTCTTAAAATTAGTTTCATCCTCCCTTGTCGAAGTATTTGTCTAAAACTATTGCAAAATTTGGTCTAAATTGTAGGATGAAAAATACTGAAAAAAATTGATGTTCTACTCTAAAAGAAAATTGTTTCTTGGTTCATGAACAGTAGTTGGTGCTCTCGAAAAGGCGGAATTAGGTCCATCTAGTCTGTCAGTTACATCAGGTGGGTCAGCTTGCAGTGAAAGCGGAGATCTTGTACTTCCGACTTTATGGCTCTAAAAGATTTTTTAGAAAATTATTCGACCCTTCTAAATATAATTCACGAGTACAATTGGGTTATTGAGTATTTCCTTCAGGATACAATGAAGCCCTATAACAAGGTTATCGAAATCAAGACTTGTACAATCTTGATTCGACTAAGAACACCCTAAAGATATTTTATGATGATGATTAGATAATGGAGAAAAAAAAAATCTACACATTAATAAGAATTAATCATCACTACGTATGTAGGGAGTTTATACCCATTAGAGATGCAATAATAATAATTAATCATCACTACTTATATAGGGGGTTCACAACCATTAGAGATGCATCTTCATTTCCAATAGACACATATGGTGTCCAATAGGAATGATTGTATCTTATATGAACCATGATACCCATTGGAGATGCCTCTTCATCTCCAATAGACATATATAGTGTCCACTGAAAACGGTTGTCTCTTATGTGAACCATCACACCCATTGGAGAAGCCTCTTCATCTCTAATGGACATCCCTTTGAACCATTATGTTTATTCGTATTCAAACTAAAATTTGAATCTCAAAACCCATTTCATAGCAGCAAACAAAGTGCACAAAACATTTATTTTCTATGATATTGAAAATATCCAACAGTTTCATAGTTAGTATATTTTTAAATTTAGAAGTAACTTGTTGCATCTACAAATACAATTTGTTACATTTGCAAGCGTGAAGCATATACATCTACACTTGATAACCAAGGGTAGATTATCAAGTTCCAGTTTTCCGAATGACCGAATAAAGCATAACTATGACAGGAAATGAGTGAACAATTTGTGACTCGATTTTCCAACCATTTTCTTCAAAGGATTTGAACTTATGGCCTTTTACTTGACAAATCTCAAAAAACTGAGAGTAGCTAAAGTTAGCATATCCAAAAATGATGTTTTCTCGATGAGAGAGAGAGAGTCTGTATAGTGTTTTTAGTTTTCCCTCTTTCTTTTTTGAAATAGTCCTTCTTCAGTGAGATTTGTTCTTCCTGGTGGTATGTTTGACCGTGATTTTGAGTTAGTGAGGCGTACTTACTTGGTTAAAACCGAGTGAAAGTTTAAGTTTCAAGTTAGTCTTAGAGATTTTGTTAGAATTTTCCATTTATTATCACGATCTAGTAATTTATTTAGTAAGATTACTTCATCGGAAACATCTATCTTGTGTGCAGAGGTAAAGTTTTTTTAGATTCTGATAGAACTAGAAGACTACATTGTGAATATGGTTTGAATTGAACAAAACTTTTACAGAATACAGGACTGACTGTGCTTGGTATATATGTGGATATACCAAGCGTACACAGCACACAACACAAAACCTCACACACTTGCTTCACACAAACCTCACATATGCACTAGACATATACTTCACACACTATTATTCCCCCTCAAGTTCAAGGTGCCTTGTAAAGGGACATTGAACTTGAACTCACACATAAGGACCACTATTAAAAGAAAGAAAACATGATAACAGATCATGAGAGAGAAAATAAAAGTTATTCTGATCATGAGAACAGGTCAAGGTGCCTTGTAAGTTGTTGCAGGAGGACTATTTTGTGCAGTAGAGCATGTGAGAAGCATAAAAAAAAGGATAGGTATGAAACATGATGTCAAGTGTCAACAACAGTTTTTGGCAGCAGCAGTTGGTGGCAGCGGCAGTTGAAGGCAGCAGTATGCAAACTGAATAGGCATGATAGGTGACAAGTAGTTGGTATAGTAGAGATAAATGATACATACCGAGAATCAGAAGTTGACACAAACCTCACAAAGCACCCGGAAATAGCAGATGCAAGTAGGGCAACTATTTGCCAAAGACTGAATCTGACAGTAGAAGATGCAGGGCATAGCTGGGCTGAAGGATAACATGAAGTTACCAACTAATACCTTACAGAACCAGTAGAGAAAGGCTGAAGTATATGTTAGGAATTGAGCATTGGATGTTGGTAGCACTCAAAAGCTGGAGAAGTGACAGCAAAAGAGCAGGTAGCTGATTTGGAGCATACCATAGACACTGTGAGATAGGAGTTGAGTAGCTGACCATAACAAGTACTCCAAATACAATGACCATCTCCATTGTAACAACACTTGTAACATCCGCAAGCCACTGTAATAAACCAAATCAACTAGCAGTTCACACAAAAGCAAAACACCAACAAACATTCCTCTTGCAATGGCTTACATCATACTAGCAAACCATACAAATCCGCATAGAGATCAAGAACTTGTGAACTTGAATCACTAGCCAGAACTTCATAAGAGGAATCAACAACCAGCAAATGCAGATTTACATAGTAATAGAAGACCAGTAGCACCATTGGCGATGTACGCTAGACTGTGTAAATCATACCTAACAAGTGCTTAGCACATTATTGATATAACAAGTACCTAGCTGCTAATAGCATCACCAGACAGCAAAGACATAAGCTTCCTTGCTTATTTATTCACACAATGATCAATCTGGCCACAGGGTAGGAAACATCTGCAGAGTTTAATGAGTGAATGTAGTACTCACTTCAAATAAGCACAACACCAGTGCACAACAACCAAAACTAAATGAGTTCAGAGAACAGGACCAGCAGAAGCTTTGATTGAGAATAAGCAAACACTTCATCACACCAACAAAATACTATCTGAGAGCCTATGGCAGAGTTCAATGAGTGGATAAACCTACTCACTGCAAAAGGCACACTCAATAGGGAATCATTTCACACTCTATCGAGGAAAACTTCTAAAGAACCAAGGAAACAACAAAAAAAATGACAGGAACCAGCAACGAAGAAATTGGTGCAATTTGAGGAAGAACAACAACGAAAATCCAGATTAGAAATTATTGTTGAATGAGAATCAGGAAAAGAAATTGAAGTCAAATTAAAAATGAATCTTAGCAGCCTCAGAAGAGTAGCATCTTGAATCAACAGAACACAGTATGACCAAAGTAGAGATTGAAATTGAAAAATGAACTCAATCCTCACAGGAATTAACCGAAATCACATCAGGAAACAATTAGGAATATGAAAGAATCTGAAAGATAACCAAGAAATTTACTGGAAAACAACCGAATCTGAAGAGAGTAGTGAAACAACCAAATCGAAGTATCATTGAAAAATTGTTGATTAATTAAAAATCCTGCTGGTGTGATTGAAACCAGTCTTACGGGAATCGAAAAATGAAGATCAAAGCTGGTATAATTGAACCCGCCTTACATGAATTAAAGTACGTAGTTGGTGTGATAGAACCAGACTTACACGATTTGATGAACAAAGATGGTGTGTTTGAAACCAATCTTACATGTATATGATCGTAAAACAAGATCGAAATTTAAAACAAAACATAAAGGTGAATAAGAATGTTACCGAAATTCACCAACAAGACAGAAACAAAGATTGAAGGAGAACATTGCAGCATCAAAGGAACATCAGTAGAATCAACTGGAACCAGACGAAGAAATCGTACCCTAGCAAAAACATATCAGATTGAAGATTGAATCCATTGTAGTAGCAGAAACAGACCAGATTTGAGAGCCAAACTCATCCAGAACCAAATTGTTGGTAGACACAGAACAAATTGAAATAAAAAATTCAGAGTTGAGTTGAATATTGAAAAGAAGAAGCAGCTGAAAAAAAGAAAAAAAAATATATTCAGAGGTAGAGGATCTTCTGCTCTGATACCATGATAGAACTAGAAGACTACATTGTGAATATTCTTTGAATTGAACAAAACTTTTACAGAATACATGACTGACTGTGCTTGGTATATATGTGGATATACCAAGCGTACACAACACACAACACAAAACCTCACACAAACCTCACATATGCACCATACATATACTTCACACACTATTAGATTCACCAAGAGTTTGGGTAAGTTTTAAGTTTGGAACACTGAAGTATTTCTAGGTTTCACTAAAAATCATTGATGATCATCAAAAATTATCCTTCACTAGCAGTGACGGATTGGCATCCATATTTCAAAATAGTTCCTTTGTGGTTGGGAGTAATTTATACTTAGTTGGAGTGTGGCAGGTTGATTTTAACCATCAATAGTGGATCGACATCAATATCGTTAAAATTGTTGGGTAGTTTGCAAGGATTGGATTAATTTCAACTGGGAACAGTTGTTTTTATTATGTTTTCTTAAAATTTCATTGAAAAATCAACATCAAAGGTTAATCCCCACTATCAGCAGTCGATCGACACCAACAATATTTACTTTTGCATTTGTTTTGAGTTGGAATTTTTTTTTTCTTATTTTCGTGGAGGGGTGGTCTACCCCTTTGTGTTTGAGTGATTAGCTATTACTGTTTTGGATGCTTTATCGATGGAAGGAGATCTCCTTTGTGACTTATTTAGTCAACTCATCATCTCTGGTGACAATCGTCTTCTTTTTGAAGATGAGGAATTATTGTGTCGTTTGTTCATCGGTATCAATTTGTCCGGGGATGAGTTTATTCCTCGGGCAATATATAACACTTCCCTGGGCCAGACTTATGGAAATTATAGTAACCTAATACTCATTTGGACCCTATCTGTGGGTTGGGTGCTAAGTGGGCCAAGTCCCTCAACAACAGTTAATGGTATGGTTCTGCTATAGGTTTCCCTTAAAGCCCATGGGTGGATACAAGTGTTCTTATTCCTGGGCCATCAAATCAGATGAGACTTCTTTCTTCACAACGGATACAGGTAGCAATATTACAAAAGCTCGAGAGGAGCACGATCGATTAATAGTCATGATGATTAATTTCTTCGCATCAAATCCAAGATGTTATGAACCTACATATTATAATACATACTTTATTTATTTTGAGTTAAGTATTAGTTGTTCTAGGTTCATAAGATAAGTTTTATTGCAGGGAGTAGATTATGGTGGTTTATAGTAGTTGTTGTTCTAATTATCAACGACTCTAAATTTGGTGTCGATTTTTCTCAGCAGGTACAAGGTCTTCATTAACTTAATATCTATATCATCTGGGTGGGGACCTATTATCTTCCTACTTCGCACATATTCGGTTACCATAGTAGTTTGGATCCTAGACAACGCCATGTTGAAATAAATTTTCCTATCGTAGTTATCCTTGTTCTGTATGGGTCTTTAGACCTTTGCCAGAAAAAATATATTCGTGTTTGTAACTTGGAAAAGTTACAAATTTACCATTTTTTTGCTGAGAAACTGGTTTGATCCGCATCAGTTTAAACTTTTTGTCATGGAGGCCTCTTAGGAGGGCTAGGGATCATCTTTGGGTTAACATGAATTCTCTGAAATATGTTAATCTGTTTATCTTGATAGTTTTATCTCAAGGGGTAGCACATATGGCAGTTGATGTTTTGATAGGTGTTGGTAGGGGTTTTACTGTTGTGATTCTGGCTGACGATATTATGTACCTTCACTATTATTTCTATTTGCTCTTAGTTAAAATCTTAATTATTAATATTATCTAATGTAATGTTGTGGAGCTTGTTATCATTGTTTGGACGAAATACTTTAGATGGTTGTTTAGTCTAAAAAATGGAAAGTTCTAGCTTTCAATGAATTTATCAAAAAATAAAAAATAAAAAAATAGAAAATTAGAAAACAACAACAACATGGTATATACTTTGGTTTCCTTCTTGATACCATGGTGGGGAGTAATATCTTGTTATCCCCATTCTTATTGTCGTTATATAGAACTTGTCAAAGCCAAGCAAAATCACATTCACACCAACTTTTTTCAAGTTCCCATTTTGTAACCTGAAACGAACGGCTGAGAATTTGATACTGCAGCCCCCACCGCAGCACATGAACACCAGTGGCACAAACTGATTACCTGTAAGATCATGAGTCATCAAAATTCAACGGTTCCGATTTATGAATTAAACTAAGTGTCAGTCAATTATTATCTACTTCCTCCGTTTCTAAAAAATAAGTTTGTTTAATTTTGCACATGAAATAAAAAAAATAATTATTTAAATTTCTTTTTCATGTTTTTCCTAATTTATCCTTAATAAAAAAAGTGGTTTCCTTGATATTTTAAAAACAAAAACAGGAGAAAGAAATAGTCTCATAGCTTGTTAAAAGAGAAAGATTTAGTCCTTATTATGGACAAAGTAGTAAAATTATAATATTTAACTTTCTATTTAAGGAAACCAGTCTATTTTATCTCTCATGTAGGGTTGCACAAACCCGACCCGCACCCGCCCAAATTTACCCGGCCCGCCGATGAACGGGTTGGGTGCGGGTGATTTTTTTAAACTCGACTTCTAGCGGGTCGAGTGCGGGTGATAGCTCCTCTCACCTGACCCGACCTGCCCACCCGTCGAAATTAAACACATTGTTTTGGCACGGCTGCACGGGTGATTTTCACTTCACAAAGGGAACTTCTTCTTCACCTCTGTAAGTTACGCTGCACAAAGGGTTATTCGATCAGGCAAGAGGCAACACACATTGTTCATTTCCAAAGGGTTATTCGATCAGGTAACATTGTTCATTTTCAATCCCATTTTTGTTAAGTTTGTGAGTTGCAGAGTGCCAGAGAATACACTCATTGTCTCTTGATGAAATTAATTTTTAGGGTTCAGTAAAATTTGGGGATTTTTACCAGTTGTTTAATGTTTGCATAAATTTGTTTAGGGATTTGATTCTTCTCCATGATTAAAAAAGAGGGTTATCATTGAATTTTTACTAAAGAGTTAATTTCTTACAGTTTCTGTTTAATCAATTGTTTGGCAGAATTTTTAGTTTTTCTTTTTCTGCTGATTTGAGTTTTGGTGGATTTAAGTACTGCATTTCTTTGGTCATGGTGATGTAGAAAGTGTTGCTTTATGATATATTGTGTTTCGTTTTTAGAGTTTATTCAGATTATTTAGAGTTTCAGTTTAAATGTGAAAGATGGATGCTCTTGTTTGGGGTAAGGAAGCGTTTCATTTTTGTGATAAGATAGTTCATTTTGACATATGATTCTATAAGGTTTCAAGTCATTAGGCTGTTATGAATTGCTTTGTATTGTCGAAGGTTTGTAGGCATTAACGGTGCATGTATAGTAGGGGATTTTGGTCGAATGATAGTGCACTGTTAGTAAACAAAAAACAATTGAGTTTGTTTTGCTGCCAAAATTTTGTGTATGTTCTGATGTTTGGGCTATATTTAAGCTCCACAAATCATTCGTCTCATATTTGAACTAACTGTGTACTTATAGATATAGCTAAGTTACAAAATAAAGATTCATATCATTTTGCTTTAGCATATTTTCAATGTGGTCACCTGCCAATCGATTGTGATTAGATTTGTGTCAGTGATTTCAGCTGATTCAGACACTTCTTTGTGCTTCATAGTATGCCTGTATATCCTCACTCGTTTTAGTTGTAATTTCTATTTTGATGAGATTTCATTTAGGGAATCATCATAGGCAGCAGCTGGTTTAGTTTTTTGGTTTCTGCTGCTCTGACTGACCCTTTTGCTGTAATCGGAATATGACAAGCTCAGGAGATACTAATGTCTACTCTGGAGTCTGGACAAGGAAAAAGAGGAAGTGAGGAAAGAGAAAACAAAGCGTGTCAGGACTGAGAAGGCAGTTGAAAATCTTGTTAAAAATGTTGCTCAAGTTATATACCTTCTATTTCTTCTCAATTTTTGTTTACTTTGATGGAAGCACTAATTGTCTTTGTATTACATTTTTATACTGTGGAACAACATGATGATGCTCACTGAATCATTGATTCATTATTTTCGTCCATATTTTGTTATTTTAGTGAGTATTTGTCTTTCCTCGTGGTTATTGACATTCATTATTTGCTATGGTAAGAGAAAAAAAATTGGTGGAGGAGTTTGAGAAGTATAAAAGAACTAAAGAACAACTTCAAGGGGTATATTTTCTCCTTTTATTTAGAAAGCTTTGTTTGAAGATCTTAGTGTCAGTGGTTTGTCAACTAATGTGATTTAACCTGCTGACAATTACCAGTTAGTGGTTTTACCATGTCAACTAACTCATTTTGCTTCCTTACACAGAAGTCATTTTATATTAAATAACATTTGCAGTTCTATTATGATAAAACTAGTTCATTTATTGATTTCTCATTAATAAATTACAGAGCACCACCATTTCGGCGTCTCAATTCCCCCAGGAGAATGTCTTGGATGACCACATGGCTTCTTATCAAGCAGTTGTTGAAGAGATTAACGACAATATGAGGAATCTGACAGAACTGTAACTTTTTAGTCTGGGCAGATGACAGTGGATCACTCACATCCAACCCGACCCATTCTACGGCGGGTTGGATACGGGTGAAAAATCAAATACCTGTTAAATGACGGGTCGGATGTGGATGAGGTCAAACCCGACCCGACTCACCCGATGTGCAGCCCTACTCACATGCCAAAAAAGCTTTATCTATGTTTTAGAAACGAAGGGAGTATTAGCTCTAGGTACTGCAAAAGAGGCGCCAACGAATTTGGATCGAATTCGGGAGGCTCAAAAGGACTCTTTTGATTTCCGTTTTTATTAAAACGAGAGAGAGAGAGAGGGGGAGACTAAACGCTTATCAAGATCGCACAAACCCTAATCCCCCAAATTTGGATTAGAAACTAGTATTTAGCGCTAAGATCTCATTTATCTGGTAAGTTAACTCGTTCTTATGTTGAATTTCTCAGGAGATTTTAGTATATTGGTATCACAATTGGAATTGTTATAACTATGTAATTTCTTGTTTAATTTTCATTCTCATTTCTGTATTAATTTAACTCTTTGTGTTTTTCTTTTCCAAATTTTTACTAGATAATTGTAACTATTTAGGAAAGGGCTAATTGAGTAGTGAAAATTTTGTATCGTTTTCGAGATTTTGAGTGTGAATTACAGGATTTGGTGAACATGGATAGACTTAGTAGTCCAGCACGTCTTATGATAGTTTCAGATCTTGATCATACAATGGTAGTTTTCCAACTCATTAAATTCAACTATTATTATTATTGTTTGTACAAGTAGTGATTTTATGCATTTTAATCTTGTGTTTTTTTTCTCTTCTAGGTTGATCACCATGATAAGGAAAATATCTCATTGCTTAGGTTCAATGCGTTGTGGGAAGCAAATTACCGTCATGATTCATTGCTAGTTTTTTCGACTGGCCGTTCACCTACACTCTATAGTGAACTGAGAAAAGAGAAACCTTTGTTAAACCCAGATATAACAATAATGTCTGTTGGAACAGAAATAACATATGGTGATGCAATGGTGCCAGACAATGGTTGGAAACAATTTCTGAATCAAAAGTGGGATAAAAATGTTGTTACAGAAGAAACATCCAAGTTCCCTGAACTGAAATTACAGGTGCAGTTTGGGGGTTCTAGTACATACATTGTCTTTTCTTTTTTTTTTTTTTGCGTTTTACCTGGTAAGGTTGAGCCAGCGTTCGGCCATTTTTTTGTGATGGGGTTTGAGTGTTTTATGTAATTTGAGTTTAATGCAGGCAGAGACTGAGCAGCGGCCGCACAAGGTTAGCTTTTATGTCGATAAGGCTAAGGCTCAGCAGGTGATGAAGGCACTCTCGGAACGTCTTGCAAAACGCGGGGTAAAATTAAACTCTAGTTACTCCTGACATTTTTGTTTTTATTACATTATCTTAAACTCTTCTACCCACTAGACTATATTGCTAGAAATTTGGCTCTCTTTTTATGTAGTTTGCTGTTCCTTTCTTCTTTTTTCTTGTTTTCCAGCTAGACGTCAAAATAATTTATAGTGGAGGTATGGATCTGGATATTCTACCACAAGGTGCTGGGAAAGGACAGGCTCTTGCTTATCTGCTTAAGAAATTAACAAGTGAAGGAAAAAAACCAACTAATACTCTTGCTTGTGGTGATTCTGGCAATGATGCTGAACTCTTTAGTATTCCAGAAGTATATGGTTGCATGGTCAGTACTTGGATATCCTTGCTATAGTTTTCCATTCATATAATTTTTGAGTCTTTGACAGTACTGGGCATAACTTGTCTGTCAATTCTTGCTTGTTATGCAGGTCAGCAATGCCCAGGAGGAACTTTTACAGTGGCATGCAGAAAATGCGAAAAACAACACTAATATAATCCATGCAACTGAGAGGTGCGCAGCTGGAATCATTCAAACCATTGGTCATTTTAAGCTAGGTCCAAACATATCTCCAAGAGATATTACGGACTTCTCAAAAGGCAGTCATGAGAATGTCCAACCTGGTTTTGAGATAGTGAAGTTCTATTTGTTCTATGAGCGATGGAGGCGTGCAGAAATTGTTAACTTCGAGCAGGACATTCAGAACTTGCAAGATATTTTGGTATGTCCAATATAGACATCAATTCATTTTGTTATCCTGTTTTCACATTTAGCATTGTTTTCTTCAAATGTATTAGTAGGTTATTAGATATTAATTGTTTAACGTTTTCTGATAGCACCCATCTGGAGTCTCAGTTCATCCTTCTGGAGTGATACAGTCTCTCCATGATTGTGTAAGTGAGTTGACAAATTGTTATGGAGACAAAAAAGGAAAACAGTTCCGGGTTTATGTAGATCGAGTTTCCTCTGCTCAAGTTGGTCCTGGCTCGTGGTTAGTGAAGTTCAATAAGTGTGAAATGTCTGGTAAGATTTTCTATTTCTACTAATATAAGCTGCACTTGATGTTGCTTTTGAAAAGAAATTATTTGGTTAATACTCCCTCCGTTTCAGGAAAAGAGTTACTTTCTTTTTAAATTTTTGTTCCAACAAAAGAGTTACTTTCATTTTCAATATAACAAACTTTCAAAACTACCCTTGTTATTTTAAGAAATGTTATTATTCTCATTATAAAGATATATGTAGTATTAGACTTTTTGTTAGGGTAAATCTGGAAATAAATTACAAAAGTTATTCTCTCTCATCTTACCTTAACAACTGTGCAAATAGGAAAAGTAACTCTTTTCCTGAAACGGAGGGAGTATTTGTTATTAGTTGTGAAGATTTATGCAGTTGACGAAGTAGAATACTACATTGAACACCAGTTCACATTTCAATCAGACTTGCAAAAAGTAAAATCTAATTTAATAGAATTTCCCTTACTTGTGGTTAATAACTCTGCAAATTTCTTACAGATGAAGGACAAACAAGTTCTATTGCCACTGTTTTGCTTAATGCAAAGGTAGGATTTTTAGACCTTTTTCCTTTATTTCTTCTTTTTCTTATCTTTTTCCCCTCTATTTGTAATGGTGGAGATACTTGAAATGCTTTTGATTCTGGGGATGTAAAACAGGATGGTGGAAAAGATGGGTATAGTTGGGTTCACATACATCAGACATGGTTGAAGGGATGCAGTGCAGCTGATGAATCTTCCTGGCTGTTCTAGATCAGTTGTGCTAAGGATCCAGTAATCCTATACTTCCCTTTGGTTCAATTGTACAATAAATGAACTTCAGATGTTAAATTTCCAAATAATCCAGTGGGTAACATGCTATGCTTTTATTAAAATATAAGTATTAAATTGTTTCGTATTTGCATCATGGTTGTTGAGGAATTCTCCTCTGTTCAATGAATCTCTTTTTAGAAGTTACTCATGAAAGAAACATGGAAACCACCAAGTCTTTGGCCTGGTGTCTGGTGGAATCTACTAGCCAACACAACTTATGGTTCATAAGATATATACTAACGGGACAATCATGTAAATGTCAGGCGACTATTATAATGTGTCTCTGAAATGGTTATTCTTTGTTACCACTAGTTTCTTATCACGTATGCATTTTCTACTTTATCAATAGTAGGATTAAAAACAAAACTAAATTTGTGCCCGTGCTATGCATTGGGCGTATTTAACTTTTCATCATATTTACCTTCAATTTTTGATTTGAGGTGACGAGGTTTTATCCCGTCCAGTAACGATGCCTTAAATCTTAATTACAGACTCCATAATTTCATCTCTGATAAGATTTATAATTGTAAATCCAACCTATTTTATTAGAGAAATCCCATACTCTTAAAGCCCAAAACAGATTCATCATAATTAAAGGGAACTGACAGGGTATCCTCAAACCATTCATAGTAATTATTCAGGCAATTGATCAAACATGTTAAGTACAGTTCTGTTGGAGATTTAGGTAAGTGGAATTGGTGATTTCAATTTCAATTTAAAGCAATATTTCCTAAGCCATTCATCATTCATAAACATCATTAATCAATGACAACAATCATCGGGTCTGTGTTTTATCGATTAAGTTCGAGCTAACCATTACAGACCATGGAAATACAATTTCAATAAGGACTCTAAATCTCCTCCTCCATCAATCACCACGGAGAACACAGTTCGAGCTAACCATTACAGACCATGGAAACACAATTTCAATAAGGACTCTATATCTCCTCCTCCATCAATCACCACGGAGAACACACCTCTCTGACACGATATTTAAATCCATGACAAACTTATTAACTTTGATATTAATAGGTATGTTCATAACTACTAGATTTGTTCTCGTGTTACGCATCGGTATTTTAACTTTTCATAACAGTTATCTTCTTTAACAAAACTGGTATGTAACCCGTGCTACCCACCGGGTTCGATAAAAAAATTTGTTTTGGTGTGGGATGCATTAAACCTTGATTGCTCCTATTACACTCCTGGTAATAATCTTGAAATCAAACCTGGTGAATGTTTGGTTAAATTATAAACAATTATAGGTTAAAGTTACAAAATACTTAAACTCATAGAACATATACGCAGGAACTTCGAGGTCAATTTAAAACGATCTTCTCTTTTGTTCATTAGTAAATCATATCCATAGATACATACTAAGAAATATTGGCTAAGAGAATAAATGGTAGGAACCTGTCTAACATACCCAACTCTACTTGTCCATCTAAAATTCACAGTTTGATGCTGCTTTAAGATTGGACTCTCATGTACAAAGCGCGGAAAGCAAGGTTGGTTGTTATTGAGTATTTTTATGGTTCTTAGTATGATACCTTACCTGGTGCTCGGTACAAATCTAGCTAATATCTCTGATCCTTACGGGTCCTAGAGGAAAGCATAGAAACTGCAGCTAATCATTCATTAGAGGCTCAAGAGATGATTGCGAGACAACTTTTTGCTGCCAATATGTCATCTGGTAGTTCGACACGTTCTATATATTCTGCTGAAGCTACAGAGTGCAATGCCAATGTTGTGGTTTCATCTGAAGCATCCTTTCCAGCAGAACGGGTGATAAATATGCTGCCAGTGAGAATTAGTTCATTGCTAGTGTGCATTGTTCGTGCAATTCCTGCAGGATCGGGTGGTCAAATTAGAACTAGTTCAACGGTAAGATAATCCATTTGATGCGCACTGCTCATGCTTCAATCATTGCCTTCTGTCTATGCTAGTTCTAATTTCTCACGTGTCTTGTTTATTCCTCGTCTTTGTTATGTAGATACCAAATAGACTGGGCAAAATGCTTGCACCTATTCATTGGCATGATTACAAGAAAAAATATGGAAAATTCCGATGAATTTGTGGCTGGTCACCCTGAAGTAAGTTGTTTGTTAGTTACAAAGCACTGCATAAAAATAACAAATTAATTTGCATCTTTTGTAACCAACTTGCAGTTGTTTTCTGCAAAGAGGGTACGTAACAAAGAGAAGTGAGTACCTGAAATGCCTAAGAAAAATAGCAGTATTTCTTTATGGCTAAAATGTAGTGTTTCAGTAATGGAGCTTAAACCAACACAAAAAGATTTGCTAGATCCCACATACCTGCTCTAGCCATTGTATCGTTGCTACATGAGGGAACACAATAGTGGGTATTGGGTGAGTAGCAACGAACGTAGCAGATCTCTGTAAGTGGGCCAATCTCAGACAATTCCCTGCAAAGTAATATGGAGAAACCAACCGAAGTTAGCTTGATGCACCATACTATTCTCTAAAAATTAACCAACTTAACGAAAGAAACATAATTCACCTGTTATTCACCAAAGAGTGTAAGAAACCTTTAAAATTTGTGCAGCATTGAATGCCCTGCTAGCTAGACCAAGATAGACAACTATTTTAATGCACTGTTGTTGACGCAGTTTTAAGAAGTCATACATGTCATGAAACTCAATAAAATTCTACTATATGAATTATTGTCTCATAACTATTTCTTTTCCCTGTTCCAAGAAACTACAATCTTGCAGATTAGCTGACAACTCCACTGAACCAAAAGTGGAGGAACTACCTAAGTTACTTACTATTGAGCTCAAGCATGACGTGTATAATTCAAATAAATTTCACAATAGTGTTGAATACAGATTTCATCTCTTAACGACAAAATCAGATCCGTGATCGTTGCAACGAATCTCTTCCCATATAAATAAGACATTGGCATGTAAACCGATCGACAGTAGACCCACATCTTTCCTACAATTTTATAACAAATGGATAATAGGTTCCTCTACATTGGATGCATTATGTAGTGGATACATGAGATATCTCAATAAAAAAATTTACAGTCATGGTAGGTTACTCCCATCCCCCACCTTGAAGCAAACCATTTGGTCTAGTGTAATCCCTCAAAACCTTCTTAAAAATAATATCTACATTATTTTATCTATCTCGGTTTTAGATCAAGATTTAGACAAATCAAAGAAAATTACAATCACTTATTCGGATGAGTAACATTCCTTATTTCTAAGAATTATGAATACATTGAACATCTGAAATTTATCTAACCTGAATTGAGATATTAAAATCACAAAAGAATCCGTATGGAGTTGATGGTGGAAGTGGAATATGTTCCTGTTTCAGAAAAAGTTCAATATTAATAAACCAAACAAAAAACAGATAACCAATTATTAATCTAAAACTGACAATAATTGATACCTTTTCAGTAAGTATCATACCCGTAAAACATACTCCCGCTTACAGCTGAAGTTGAGGTTAGAAACATACTTCAAAAACCAAAATAAGATTAAGATAGAATAAAATCACCTTAATTTTTAGATGTTTTTTTTATCTTTTTGAATAGCCACCAACTTGTAAATAACCATGCTTGAAAACAAATCAGAAACCTAAAAAAATACATAATACCGAATTTTAAAAAACAAAAAAAAGGTTAAGACAGGTAGATACGAAGAGATAAAAAATCAAAAATCAAAAAACAAATCAGAGAAAAGAGATTATTAAAATCAAAATGTAAGAGAAACAAATCTTCGTACTAGTATTCTTATCGTTAGGAAACAGTGGTAATAAAAACCCAACAATCGCTGCCTTTTCTTAATATCTAGTTAAATAATGTCCTAGATGTTTATTTGGTTTTTGGATGCTAGAAGCAGAAGCATGTAAGTTAAAAGTAGATTTCAGAAATAAAAATACTAGTAGTATTTTGTTTCATAAAAAGTTAACTTTGTTTTTAAAAGTTATTCTGAAATTGTATACCCAAACTAACTTTTGAATTTTTTGCTTCTAGAAGCCAAAAAGCAATTTCTTAAGTGTTATCTAAACATCGTATTAGTTTTTAGATTTGCAGGAGATATTGATGCTTTTATTTTCTTTCTTTTTTCTTTTTTCATCGGATTTTTTTTTTTATTATTGTTTTCGTTGAAAGGTTGAAGTTTTGTGAGAAAAGATAGGAATCCCTCTCCTTTCACCAATTATGGGTTTCAGCAATATTAATAGTGGGTAGTATACACCATTGAATGATGAGGTGGGTTTTTTCACCGTTAAATATGGGTATGCTAAAAAGTTAGCCCTTTAAAGGGAAAGATACCAAAGGGTATCATTCGTTTCCTTTGATCACACAATTGATCAAACATGTTAAGAAAAGTTCTCTCATGCAATTGACGGGGAACTACCACCTGCATCTAATCTAATCCCAAATAATTTAACGGCTTTATTAGTAGGGCAAGTTCTTGAATCATGCCCATTATTACTACAATGAAAACACTTTCTCGTCATCTCTACCCTCGTATTCGAGGTAGAAATCCAAGGTAAAATAAAAATAAAATTAGAGTTGGCAATTTATGACCCGGCTCGCGGGTTAACCCTATCCCGACTTGTTTCAACCCGACCCGACTCGACTTGTTAACTAAACGGTCCGGGTTAGGGTTGGTATTTTCGGACCTAATAGTAAACAAACCGGGCTAGGGTAAATCCACGGGTAACCCGCCAACCCGTCAAATTTGTTATTTTCAAGATTTTAATGGAATTAAAAAAAACCTCGACATGATTTTCCTCATGAATCAGTTAATGTCAATCTAACTTATTAAGTTTGCATTTGATTGGAACTTATTACCCATTCATTATTTATTTTCAAGATGTTAATTATACATTAAAATCTTTATTGACCTTCAAATATTTACAAACAAATAGTAACATACATAGAATTATTAAATAAAATGAAAAATAGAACAAATCTAAAATCAAAAGATCTAATTAACAAATAAGAATAACTTATTTATCAACAAAAATACAAAGCATTCTAGTAATCCAATTATAAGAATCAATTGATTATCATTTATAAAATGAACAATAGTAACATACATACTATTCTTGTAATCCATACAAATCAAATAGGCATAATAATAACCAAAGAAAAAGAGGAACGGAAATATATAGAGAGGAAAAATTTGTTAATCACATATATAATATACACGATTTTCACCATACAAAAATCAATTAATTGATTATCAACAAATTCATAGAAAAATCTAGGTCTAAGAACAAAGAATCCAAGTGGAAGACATAGAGGAAGGAGGAGATGATGTATCAAAAAAAAATCTTGATCTAAAAGAGTAGAGAAATAAAGTGAGAAAGAGAGAAAAGAAACGGTGTTGTAAATCTATGAAGTATGAAGAGATAAAAGAAACAAGGACGGTGTTGTGAATATGAAGAAGACTAAGATATTTAGGGAGTATAGGTCATCACAGTATTGGTTTTATATAAATAAACTAACAACTATTTTAACAAAAAAGTTTGTCCTAGTACAGTGGTTGAGTGGGTGGGTAATAAACTACACGTCTTTGGTTTCGATCCCTATCGATCTCATGGGATCAACATTTTTTGTGAATTTTAGATTAATTTATATTAAGGTAGGGCCGATCCGCCATAGACAACCCTCTAGGGTTAGGGTTGGGGTTCTAGGCTTGTTCATAAATAGTACTATGGCTAGGATTGACCCTAATGTTGTGGTAGTAGAAGTGGTAAATAAAGTATCGTTCACTCGGACTTGTGAAGATTGATTTTAGATTTAATTTACAATTTCTAAAACTAAACTAGCAAATATATACAAAAGATGGTAACAATATTATTAAAGACTGAGATTCAGAATTCCACCGATTTTTACATTCATGTGGTTCAAATATTGATTCTTAACCATTTAAGCTCTTTTATGGACTCTTTTTATTTGCCAAAAGTAGATTTCTAAAACATTAGATGTAAATCATAAGCATGGTACATCAGAAGTTCTAAGACTAAGCATACACCATCAAACAAAATAACAACTAATTAGTAAAAAACATAAATCAATTAAAAAAAGTGAAAAAAGTTATAAACAATCGAATATAGTTACCAAACAATTGTGAAAAATAGCTTCCTCCATTGTCCCAGTGTTGGGGGTTAGCTCATCATGCTCAAAACACTCTCAAAAGATTTATACATGGCTCAAAAAGTGCTTGAGAATAAGAAAATAATAAAAAATAACTTACACAGTGATTGTGAGAGTTTATAAATGTTACAAAGAAGAATGAAACAACAACATATAAGTGTTTCTTTTCTGTCTCTGAAAGGAACATAAAAGATCACATATTTTTGATGACATTGTTCTTTGTTTTGCGACGAAGTTCTTCTTTAAACCTTTGGGTAACAGTTTCTTCAACCTTTTAGTAACAGTTTCTTCATCTTCTTCACACCATTAGAAAATCTGCAAAGAAATTTTCTAGCTTTTTGGTCGAGGCCAACCCCCTCCAGAATGATCTCCTAACCCTTCTATTTATATTACACCAATACTTAACTCTCAAAGCTCTTCCAAATCCTCCAAATATATTCTCGTTTTAATAAAATATCTTCTCGGATTTTTTTTTTCTCATTCTCGAATCTGATTTTTTTCTTCTTCAAAATTATCATCATTATCTTCTTACCTTTTCACATCTCATGAATATATAGAACCATAAGAGATAAAATTATCCCTTATTACACAAAATAAGAGAATATATTTCCGAGATTTTTTTTTTATTTTTTTCTTCCGAGAATGCACGAGATTTATTGATGCTGACTTGTCGAGTTTAGGTTGTAAATAACTTCTCTAAATCATGCAAGAATATATCTTGTCTTAACTCTCTTCAATTGTTCCGCTTCTCTAAAAACTCTTCGTATTCCGCTTCTCTAATTAAAAAAAAATGTCTCAATTTCAAAATATTAGTCAAAATCGAAATAGAAAAGCACCCAGAAATAGGTATACTCAACCTCTACCGACTCAAAAAGAATATTCGGATGAAGAGAACAATCCTAATTTAGTTTCCAGAGAATTAGCCACGAGTCAAGGTCATGTATCTTCAGTAGCAGAGCGAGATGGCAAGGATCAAAAAGCAAGAGGTGGTTGGTATGAAATAAAACCAGTTTATGATGCTCTCCCCGAAGTGCTAAAATTATTGTAAATAGATTTCCGTGGAAGACTTTGTACCATATGGAGGCGAAGAGACATTCGGTCAAATTCATATATATGATGCTAGAACGTTGGTGGTATACTACACACACGTTTCATTTTGATAACTTCGAAATAAGTGCATCATATATTTTGATTTATAATTTGTATGCAAAAAGTACGATTCGTATATGAAATTAACAATTTAAATATTTTTCCAGGAATAACATCGTTTGATTTGTATTTCCTGCTTGGGATATCAAAGTTCAATTATATGAATAGATTCAAAAGATGGATATGGAGATGATGAAGTTTGCACATGTTGACTAAGGTGAACGGTGTTTTCCCATATCTGTCTGACGGTCAATGCCGGGATGAATGCTAATGGATTGAGATACGCACCCGCTACTCTGAATCCTAATTCTAGTATCAACACAACTGGTATATACAAGGGCCCTAACGGTCAATTTATTGAAAAATAAACAATTGTTTACTTATTATTATTACTATTATTATTATTTTTTGGTCTAAAAAAATATAATAATGGGGCTTGATCTCAATCACTCTACTTCATCCCAACGTCTAACAATTCGATGTTATAGCCCCACCAAATCACTTAGAGAAACAAAAAATTACAAAAATAAAAATAGAAGGTGATATGGTCGAGGTAGACTCCGAGATGTGGTGACGACTATCATGTTATTTCTAACACCTGAGCTTTGTCCTTTTATGAATATATAGTTTAGCTAGGTCCCTCAACTCTTATAGCCAAGAAATTTGTTTCCATCTATTTAGAATGGTCAGTATCATCCTGAATTGTTCACAAGTTTCTAGATTTTTGAGTTTTTGGTACAACTAAAATTTTAAATTTTTCTCTGTTACCCCTAAACTTAAATTGAACATAGTCCTCGATGTTCTAAAGACAAATGAATAAAAGCATGAACAAAGAGAAACAATCAAGGTAATAGGGATATGGAAAGATCTTACCAGCACCGTGTACCAAAAGCATATAGGCTGCCTCATATAGAGCGCTAAGTTTAAAGTCTTCATCTAGACCAAGAAAGGATTAGTCACAACTTATGAATCATATAACAAGAATCTGAATAGTTGTGTATCCTTGAAGTCAATTGCATTTGACTCAAATAGCTGACCACAACGGAGTTCATGAAAGTGGTGGTCATTCTTAAGAAAATGTGTCAACTCAAATTTTCTAAAATAATCGGATTTGGTTCCAAAATTTAAGAATTTACACATTTGAAGTTGAAAATTTCCCACATTTGGTAAATAAAATTTTGGTGGGACAACAAAATCAATTATGTTATTATCGCCTGGGTAAACCACATCAACCAAAGGATGGGTTTCTAACGCCTGAATTTCTTTTTGGACAATATTAGGTTCAAGAAACAGTTCTTGAAGATAATCTCTTAAAATGGTAGAACACAAATGCCAAGTCCCAAGTGAGGGACCTGTATAAGAGTCAAAGGTAAACCACGTGGAGAATGATAATCACCCACAAACTTAAAATTTTGGGTGTCTCTAGAAAGACTAATCACAATATCCCTAATTTCTAGGTCATCAGATTCCTGATAATGGTTAATTGCTTCTTCTAAGTTATAAGCAGGAGGTGCATCCTCACTTATATTTAAAATCTCTACGAGTCTATCTTCTTCATCAAGGACTATGGTCTTTGAATCGTTGGACTCTAAAACACTAGTCTCGGGATAAACTCGTTCCTCTAAACCATCATCGTCTTCATAATAACAAGGAAATATTTCACCATCTATAATAATGGTATCTCTAGTTAAATCCTTTTCCTCTTGAATAAGCAAATAATCATCAACGTTATTGGGATTGGAACTACAAACATCATTATTATCGTGAAGCTCAATTGTTGTAAAAATTTCCTCACCATTATGACTACGGATTTCAATTTCCTCATCAACAGTATCCTCATCATCATAATAATATAAAGATGATTGAACCTTATCTAAATAAGTAGTGTCTTCAATTCTAACCTCATCCTCTAAATTAGGTAAATATTTATCATTATTATCAAGGGTAATATTCGCAATACTGTTTTGGTAATTAAGTTCATTTTGAGCAATATTAGCAGCTAATCGTTCTTCTTCTTCACATTCATCTAAGTATACCTTTAGTTCACTGAGAGTGGTGTTTAAAGATGCAAGTTCTTTATTCTGTTCTAATGTTTCCTTCATTAACATCTCACTCCTACGTGTCGACTTAGTTATCATCTTGAGTGATTCTTTTATAGTCATAATAGGTTCATAGGGAATACTACGTTGCAACCGCTCGAGGGGTTCTTCTAAAGGAGAATTACTTATTGTTGCAATTCGTTTCTTCGTTTCTAACTCAAACCTATTTGTATTCTCAGTTAACTGCTTGAGGGACTCTTCTAGAGAAGGAATAAGAATAGAAGGATCATAAAAAGCACTAGTTTTCAACTATTTGATTAACTCCTCCAAAGACGAAGAACTCGAATTTTGCTTGTTTTTCCGTTCATATGACTGGTGCGCGTACGAATAGTAATTGGGATCACTATGGTAAGAACCATAACCTTCGGAAGGTTGGTAGTGATCCAAAGAACTATCCACACTATATTCATAGTACGGGTAATGTCCATTTTGATACTCAGTCGGATGTTCATTGTATTGGCTATCGTAATACTAGTTCGGCATTTTTTTTTAAATGCACGTGCAAATGCAGGTTTGACTAAGATAGGTAAGCTCAGGTTACCTTAGCAAAATATACCTACAGTCAAAGACTGGTCAAAGATACAAGGCTAAGGCTTGTGGAATTTCGACTGATAACGCCCAGAGGGTTCAATGTACTATTCCACGTGTTTTCCTAATATCGGTGGCGGAAGATGCAATTGGTGTGTGCACTTGTTTTTTTTTTTAATATACAAAATAAAATTAAAAATAAAATAATATCTAACTAAATATGTACAAAAGAAATCCTAACTTCCTACTTTACTTATTTAAAAAATGAAAATCTTAAAGAATTAATGAATAAAAATTGGGTGATATTACTTACCTTCTTTGGTAGGCAATTTCCACAATAATTGAAAAAAAAATCACTTGCACAATAAAGACAAGAAAAATACCCAAGTAAAATCTAAAAGATAAGATTATCCCTTATTACATCTTATGAATATATAAAACCATAAGAGATAAGATTATCCCTTATTACACAGAAGAATCGAGAATATATATCCGAGATTTTTTTTTATTTTTTCTTCCGAGAATTTACGAGATTAATTGATGCTGACTTGTCAAGTTTAGGTTGTAAACAACTCCTCTAAATCAGGCAAGGATATATCTTGTCTTAACTCTCCAAATATTCCCAAAACAATCGAGCAAAACTTTCACAGGTTGAACAACAATTTTTTCTGCAAAAATTCTTTGAATTTGAAAACAATGTGGGTGCCTTCATCCAACACCTGGGTGCCTTTATCAATTCCAATGGTGCCTTTATAACTTTTTAAGCCAATTTTTCCCGTAAAGTTTATTCTTCGAAAGTACCTACAAATACATAAAAAACAAAACTAGTACAAATTGAGCACTAACAAAACAAATAACTGGGACAATTTAGACACAAAAATGTGTCTATCACCTAACCCGACCACGGATTGGCAAGCTAGGGCCTGGTTGACCATAACCCGGTCCGTTTGACATCTAATTAAAATTGATCGAGGATTTCGATATATATTTAGAAAAAAAAAGATCCGACTATATCGAAGATATTAATCAATACCAAAATCGTTCTAGTGTAAAATCTTTTAAGAGGCAATTGTTTCGGTAAAAGCGATTCCAGTGGGCATTGGAAAATTTGCCAAAATGCCAAGCCAGGTGGATGGGCAAAATCGTTTTTGGGCAGTGGGGAAAAGATAAAAAGACGCAATTTTAACCGACCAAACGGCTCAGGTTGGCTCGATAACGGTCATATCCCAACGTCTCTAATCCAACGACTATAACATCCTCCCCTATAAATTCAACCCAAATTCAATCTTTTCTACTCACACCAAAATCAATTTTCTCTACAACCTTCTCTAAAAACTCTTCATATTCCGTTTCTATAAAAAAATATTCAAAAAAAAAGTCTCAATCTCAAAATATTAGTCGAAATCGAAATAGAAAAGCACTCAGAAATAGGTATACCCAACCTCTACCGACTAAGAAAGAATTTTCGGATGAAGAGAACAATCCTAATTTAGTTTTCAGAGAATTCGCCGCGAGTCAAGGTCATGTATCTTCAGTAGCAAAGGGAGATGGCAAGGATCAAAAAGCAAGAGGTGGTTGGCATGAAATAAAACCAGTTTATGATGCTCTCCCCGAATGTCCTAAAATTATTGTGAATAGATTTCCTTGGAGGATTTTGTACCATATGGAAGCGAAGAGACATTCGGTCAAATTCATATATATGATGCTGGAAACAGGTGCGTCATATATTTTGATTTATAATTTGTATTCAAAAAATACGATTTATATATGAAATTAACAATTTTAATATATTTTCAGGAATAACACCGTTAGGTTTGTAATTCCTGCTTGGGAACCTTCTGGTCAAGGACAAAATGTTCTATTTAACCAACAAGGTTGGTTGGAAAATGAACGATATAAAGATTAACTTTCATTGTATTTTCAAGTAACGTTATGTAAGCCTACCGATTTAAGAGGTATGGGGATTCCTAATGCCAGTTTAAAGGCATTTGTATCCAATAAATTATATCAACAACTTATAGGAGAAAATTCAGACGAGGAATACGTTACAGAAATTATAAAGGTTTTTATTTTATGGGTAATTAGTGTGTGTTTTTCCCCCAACACAGATAGTAGTGTTTTAGTAGGATGGCTAGATGCATTGGAAGATTTGGAAAAACATGGTAGTTATGATTGGGGGTCCGCTATATTGGCCGAGTTATACATTTGTCTTGATGTTGCCTGCTTGGATAGGCCAAGCATCGAAGGTGTTTGGGAGTCCTTGGGGTAAATATGATAAACTAATCGTACATGTTTATATAAGTTTACAAATATTTATAGCAAAACTATTTGTATGTTGTTTACTTCAGATTTGGTGGTATGCATATACCAATATTGGTCTACCAAGACTAAAGGTGTTCGATAGAATTTTTTTCCTAATTGTAGTAAAGTTTGAAGCCACTAACTGGCACAAAAAGGATCAAAACACCAGTGAACGAGATCATATACATACATGGAGAACCCAAACGGATCTTAGGAGGAGAGAAAATGTTATTTGGAACCCATATGAGGATTTTGAGGAGTTAAATTCTGATGTAGCCAATGAGATCAGAGAATATTCACTATATTGCGTGTTGTTCTACAGTCAACTCAGAGATATTGGTGTCTATTTTTTTAGGGAGAGATGTACTAGACAGTTGGTGGGTGCATATGGTATTCTCAAAAATCTTCCAACATCAACCATCTTGGGAACGGAACACGTAAGTCGAAGGAATCGGAGATGGAGAAGATATGATCGTTATTGGAGACTTTGTGACGAATATGCATACAACCAATGGTACAAATCAGTCGTGAAGCCGTTAATTAATGTAGATGTTATGAACATCTATGGGATCGATTTGCCCCAATAGGAGGACGAAGCTCGGGTTTTCCTGTACCGACACAACCCGCACCATCGATTCCAACTTTAGTCGTTTATTCTTCGGCAGAAGCTTTTACCTCATCAGTCCCCCCAAGAGGATCTTCTGCACCTTGTTCTTCATCGGTTTTGTCCGATTTGCCAGAATTGAGTTGGGAGATCCATACCTATAATCTACAAGAAGAGCGTCATATAATTCCAATTGTCTCGCAAGGTATGAAGCGACTTAATTCTTATACAGGCACAACGTCCTCTTTTGATCAATTGGTAGAATATTTGAACCAAATGGATTTAAGAGATCAGTTGACTAGACGTATGTACACCGAACAGTTGCAGGCATTAACGTAATCCACAAGCATCAATCCCTATCTTGCAGGAATTTTTTGGACTAACACCTTCTCATCAGGGGGAAATAGTGCGAGAAACACAAGACAATCTCCATATCATGTGCAACCTCCACAACCAAGGTCTCGTCGTGGCAGTCCACAAGATTACAGAAGACATATAGACTTTGGCACATCTCCAGTTCAAACGTGTGATTTCATTGGATCTGACGATGGATCTCAACCAAGAGAAAGTCTCTTTGGGGATTTGCTGGACCGGGGCCAGTACCCACCCCAGAACCGGGGCCATTACCTATCCCACTGGCCTAGGAATGAGTAGTTTCGTTTTATTTAATATTTTATAATTTAAATTAATATTAAAAAACTAACTATTTATGTAATCATAATTAATCTATAAAAAAAATTACTAATTTTATTTCACATTCAATTAAATTTTAACAACGTCTTTTCTTAGAGGAAACTATATAAGATTAAAAAGAAACTACATCACTACATAGAAGGGTCGAATCTGTGAAGATCTCTAAGGATGTTGAAACAAGCTTCGTACTGAAAAAGATTGTCGTGAGTTTCCTACCATGCATCTAGAGCTAATTGGATCACTTCATCTTCAGTTACACCGTTAAATTTTTCTCGATCAATTACCCTTACTTGAACAAGGAATCGTGTAACTGAATGACTAATTGCTTCAAAACGACCCAACAACCCAAGAGCATACGGTTTCTCGGTTTCCCCGTTTCTGCAACGAATATAGTGAAAACGTTCTGCCAAAAAGACGTGTGCGACATGAGTTGCCTAGTAGGAACATTTCCTATGCTATGAAAAACATATGCTTTACGAAGAGCTAAATCCTCTTCTTAAGTGTATTTTGGAGCACGAACTTTGGCATTCATTTTCTTCTGAATTTTTTGAAAAAAAGTTGAGAAGAAGAGTTTGAGATGGAAAGATTAAGATTGAAGTGAAAGTAGAAAAATTTTTGACTGGAATCATAGCCGTTGGATGAGAGCCGTTGAGATTCGACCGGTGTCGAATCATATTGATCCACTCGGCCGAGGCTCGGTGCAACGGCTCAATCTGAGTTGATCGTCTCAAACTAAGACGATCGACTTAATCTGAGTCTCGATGAGCAAACCCCCCAATATACCCATTTGCTAAGTCGTGTTTTGGATTTGTCCATCCCACTGCGGGGTGGTAATTATCAAATTAGCCAATATATCCACCCACTGGCTTTGCTCTAAGAAGGCTAAGGTGAAAACAATTGCATTGATTATTGTGTTTTAAAGTGCCATTTAAAGTATTGACAGGTGCACAAGTGAATTACAAACAATAAACTTGAGAAGATAATTGTACCCCTGATTAACTGATAACTTTTTAGTACTCCCTCTGTCCCTTATGTAAAGGTGGAATTCGGAAAATCTTTTATATTAAGAAATTATTTTAATTTCTTAAATATCTATCTATTTTTCTGTTTTAACCTTTGATTCCTAACACAATTATCCATGTCTAATAAATAAGGCATATAATAGAAAAATCTATCTTGAAATTGGTGTTCCGTCTATGTAATCGGACTATAAAAATTCAAAATTCTACCTTTATATAGGGTATGAAGGGAGTATTAGTTTTTATTAGAAAGAGCTTAACTTATACAGTATTAACTCAAACAGATGTAGAACAATACATGAGAATTGGTGACATTTTTACATCTTTACAGGTTGGTCACTTTCATTGTTCACACATACAAAAAAAAATCCTACGAAGTTATGAAGTACTAACCAAAGCGTCACTAATTTAAATCTCTTACTTAGAGTTATTTCGAAGTACTAACCAAAGCTTCATGAGTTTAAATCTTCTACCTAGAGCTATTTTCCAGTTTTGTATTCAATATCTTCTTTTGATTCAGGTGCTTTGTTCTTCACATACTCATACTCTCGATTTTTTTAATAACTCTTTCTGAACTTTCATCTGGCAAGAAAAGAAATGATCTGGGTAATGTAAATTAGGCCGACCTAATTCATATCAATGCGAAAACCACTCCTCCAGTACATCAAAGTTTTGTCTAAATATCAACTATTAAAGCTAACTACCCTTTACATTACATCTATCTGTCATCCTTACCTAAACTATGTACGCCTATGTGACTTTCTTCCTCTACTATCTAGATTTTTAATTAAAGATCATGGCTAAGTCTCAAGCTCAAGATGCATACAGTCCTCATTGTTATCTTCCTTGTATGTTGTAACACTAAGCTCATCATTCTTTTTCCCATCTTCAGATACACTATCCTTGAGTGTATGCCCAGTAGGAACATTTTCTATGCTATGAAAAACATATGCTTTACAAAGAGCTAAATCCTCTTCTTGAGTGTATTTTGGAGCACGAACTCTGGTATTCATTTTCTTCTGAATTTTTTGAACAAAAGTTGAGAAGAAGAGTTTGAGATGGAAAGATTAAAATTGAAGTGAAAGTAGAAGATTTTTTGAGTGGAGAAGGTTGAAAATGTTTGAATTTATAGGGGAGAGAATTATAGCCGTTAGATGAGAGCCTTTGAGTTTCGACAAGTGTCGAATCATATTGAGCCGCTCGGACCATGCTAGGCCGAGGCTCGGTGCAACGGCTCAATCTGAGTCGATCGTCTCAAACTAAGACGATCGACTTAATCTGAGTCTCGATGAGCAAACCCCCAAATATAACCATTTGCTAAATCGTTTTTAGGATTTCTCCGTCCCACTGCGGGGTGCTAATTATCAAATTAGCCAATATATCCACCCACTGGCTTTGCTCTAAGAAGGCTAAGGTGAAAACAATTGCATTGATTGTTGTGTTTTAAAGTTCCATTTAAAGTATTGGCAGGTGCACAAGTGAATTACAAACAATAAACTTGAGAAGATAACCGTACCCCTGATTAACTGATAACTTTTTAGTACTCCCTTTGTCCCTTATATAAAGGTGGAATTCGGAAAATCTTTTATATTAAGAAATTATTTTAATTTCTTAAATATCTATCTATTTTTCTGTTTTAACCTTTGTCTCATTCCTAACACAATTATCCATGTCTAATAAATAAGGGCATATAATAGAAAAAGTTATCTTGAAATTGGAGTTCCGTCTGTGTAATGAGACTATAAAAATTCAAAATTCTACCTTTATATAGGGTACGAAGTATAGGGTATGGAGGGAGTATTAGTTTTTGTTAGAAAGAGCTTAACTTACACAGTATTAACTCAAACAGATGTAGAACAATATATGAGAATTGGTGACATTTTTACATCTTTACACGTTGGTCACTTTCATTATTCACACACACACAAAAAAAAATAATCCTACGAAGCTGTGAAGTATTAACCAAAGCTTCACGAATTTAAATCTCTTACTTAGAGCTATTTCGAAGTACTAACCAAAGCTTCATGAATTTAAATCTTCTACTTAGAGCTATTTTCCAGTTTTGTATTCAATATCTTGTTTTGATTCAGGTGCTTTGTTCCTCACATACTCTCGAATTTTTTTTATAACTCTTCCTGAACTTTCATCTGGCAAGAAAAGAAAGATCTGGGTAATGTAAATTAGGCCGAGCCAATTTAAAGCAATGCGAAAACCACTCCTTCAGTACATCAAAGTTTTGTCTCAATATCAACTATTAAAGCTAACTACCCTTTACATTACATCTATCTATCATCCTTACCTAAACTATGTACGTCTCTGTGACTTTCTACCTCAACTATCTAGATTTTTAATTAAAGATCATGGCTCAGTCTCAAGATCAAGATGTATACAGTCCTCGTTGTTATCTTCCTTGTATGTTGTAACACTAAGCTCATCATCCTTTTTCCCTTCTTCACATACACCATCCATGTTGCACGAATCCATTTCTATTTTAATCGATCATTTAAAATTATTAAGTTCAGAAATATCACAAGTAAAAGAAGATGGATATCACGAATATTGGAGAAGACGACGCCCGTGTATGTACTTGGACGTTTTGATTTCGTGAAAATGAGATATAGGGAATCCTTAATTTTTCTAATCTATTTTTATTTCTTGGTAAGTTAATTTTTCGAACCAATACCTAACATGAAATATATGGAGAAATATTTGTATAACGTCTCTAAAAAAATACATATCTCCCTGTCCCTGCCTATTAGAGACCAGCACGTGTATTTCATCTATGTCATCCTTTTATTATATTTCACACCGTAAAAGATTAGTTATTTCTTAGATGTCAATTATCAAATAGAAAATTTATATTATAAAAAACTGGTGTTTTTCTTACGATAAGACAAAGGACGGATTAGATCAACGATAATGGTGATGAAGCTTACGCTGTCAGGGTAAATAAAATCAATAACTTCAATATAATCTATTTCAAATTCATTGTTTTATAGTTCATCTGTAGTTCATGAAGTATAGGTTTTTATCTTGGTCAGATTTCTCATTGGGCTTTTAGGTCATTATTAGAGCTTTGAAGGCACAAAGGAAAAGTGTTTTGTTGTTCATTAATAATGAGTTTCGGGATATGAGAATTTATCCATCACGTTTGGGGAGATGTCGTATTAAATTTGAACATTCTTTTCGGGTGCTGTCTACTCAAGATTTCGCTGTTGTAAACAGGTAAGAGTTACTTTGATCCACCTAAATCGTCGTATTTGTTTTGGTTTATTGGTATATGGTATCTCTGTGAACATTTATCTTATCATCAGTTTCATTCAGGAACATCCTCTACAAGGAAAAATGAAAAAAAAATTAGCTAGCAAGTACTAGATTTTATTTTTGGGTTTTATTTCCCCTGATTTTGTTGATTTTATTTTTGGGTTTAATTATTTACTTTGTGGTAATTTTTGATTTGGGGTTTTATTAGAGTTTTTTAAGAAATGGTTTATTTACGGTTTTAGTGGGTAATTGCTTAAAATTGTTTGTGTCTTTATGTGAAATGGGCTCTTTTGTGGTTGGAAGAGGAATTAGTAAGCAGAAATAATGGTGCTGTTAATTGGTATCTTTTTCTTCTTCTTTTTTCGAAACGCATGAACGATTGATTGAAGGGATTTCAAAACGCATGTAACCCAAGAAACCTTATTCGCCAATTCGCCACCAAATAGGCAAATACAGTGGCAGAGTAACCCAAGAAACCTCTAATGGCAAAACATTCTCCGTAACAATAGAAGCCCCATTCCTCGCCATGACCTAATTTGCAAAATCACGAATATCCTTCAATCATCATCACCAGCAATCTCACATTCTTCCAAACTAATCACTGACCCATTTCTTCAAGTCTCAGATTATCTCCAAACCTTAAACATTACCTTAACTCCATCAGAAGCAAGTGGGATTCTAAAATCACTTAAAACACCTCAAAAAGCATTAGAATTCTTTAAGTTTTGTTCTAATGAAATCCCGGGGTTTAAACATGATTGTTTTACTTACAATCGGATTTTTACCATCTTATCGAAGTCGGAAATTGTGAAGACAGTTGTGGATGAGATGGAGAGGTGTGGGATTAAAGGGAATATATCTGCTGTTAATATTGATTGGTATTTTTGATGGAGTTATGGGATTGGAGAAATGTGCTGGGTTAGTTAAGAAATGGGGTATTGTTTAGTTGTTATACTTATAAATGTTTACTTCAAGCTTATTTGAGGTGTAATGAGGTTTCTAAGGCTTTTCATGTTTATATTGAAATGAGAAGGAAAGGTTATGTTTTGGATATCTTTGCTTATAATATGCTGCTGGATGCACTTGCGAAAGACGATAAGATTCGATTCTTGCATTTTTTTTTCTCTGTTTTTATGTGTTGAATTTGATAGTGTGTTTTTGGGTAGGTGTATATGTTAGGGCGGGTTGTATGAACTAAAACTGTATCCACTGATGTCCTGAGAGGGGGTGGGTAATGTGATTCTTAGATGTCATGTTTTTAGGTTATCGCGATGTACATATGGTAGAGTTGTAATTACTATGTCGGGTTTTAGTGTGGATTAAGCTGATAAAAGTTCAAGGGAGTGGGCATTATATGATCAGATGTTTGAGGGTGCCAGGCATACAGTTAGGAAACCCAACACGCATCTTTTAATGCATAAGGTAGAGTTGATATTATTATGTCAAATTAAAGTATGGATTGAGCTGATAATAGTTAAAGGGAGTGAGCATTGAAACTGTTCAGATGGTTGAGGGTGCCAAGCATATAGTTTAGATTCTAATAAGCATATTTTGATAATACATTGTTAATTGGTAACATTTTGCTACTCTGGAGTTTTGTTGTCTGATGTGCAAAAACTTATATCATGTTAGTGATTACCTTGCCTTCTAGGTTCAATAATTGGGTCTGGAAGTGACTTTTATTGCAAGACATTCAGTCTTTTGTTTCATATAGGCTGACTTGAAGCAGTTTTACAGGCTGAGCAGGCTTCTAAAGTTTTTGCAGACATGAAAAGGAAGCACTGTGAGCCCGATGGGTATACATACACAATTATGATCAGGATGAATGGAAAGATTGGGAAAGCAGAGGAATGTGTCTCTCCTTCAAGATATCATAACCAAGGGATGTTCCCCCAATCTGATTGCTTATAATACCATGATCCAAGCACTTGCAAGGAACCATATATATGGTTGATAAAATGGTTGATAAAATGGTTTTTCTTTTCTCTAAAATGGTTGAGAAGGGTTGCCAGCCAAATGAATTCACATACAGTGTTATTTTGGATTGTCTTGCTGCAGAAGGTCAACTCGGCAGATTAGATGAGGTTGTGGAAATGTCTAAAAAATACATGCACAAAGGTATTTATTCTTAATCTTATTTAGTGAAGACACTGAGTAAATCAGGTCAATGCAATGTAGTCAATCTCGGATCTCGGTCGCGTCGCGGCCGGGACCTTGACACCTTGACACCTTGATCTCGGGGAGATTATCGGTGAAATATCGGATACATGTAAATGTTAGATTTATTTCAAATATAATACATAAACATAAATTTTAAGAAAGAAAAACAAATAATGAGTTAAACAACGAGCATATTACAACTCTAATTTCAAAGTTTAAGACCAAGTTTGACCAACTCTAATTAAACAACAAGCTATGTGCTGGAGGCAAAAAAGAGATGGTCACTCAGGCAATAACACAAACATGTTATGTACCATTTTTCATTCACTACAGCTGCAGATTTTCATAACTTTTAAATTCTTTCTAGTTCTTGCAAAGATAAGTTTAAGATAAATCCATCATTCGGAAGCCATACATTCAATTTATTCGTCAAACAAAAATAAGAATCAACCTAAACCAATTTTTCCTTTCAAATCTATCATCCTACCTTCCTTGACTTGATTAGGTCTCAATTCGGGAAGAAGAAGAAGAACAATGCAGACAAGATTCGAAGTTTCGTGCATTCGAATCAAAGACAGAGGAGGGGTTAGATCATTGGCTTGGGTCGGTGATGGAATTCATCTAGAATTTTGGTAACATAAGTTTTTTTTTATAAATCAGATTTCGAGAGCCATGATGTCATTAGTAGCTTTGGGTCCAACTTTGTTTTCAAAAAAAAATCAAAAAAAAATTTAAAAAAAAAAAATCAAAATTCTTTTTTTTTCAAAAAAGAGCTTTTGGGTCCAATAACGGCCGAGATACGGGTGTCGCGGCCGAGATACGGGCATCGCGGCTGATATTCGCGTCGCGGGGAACGAGATCTCGGATATCGTCAAGGAAAATGACCGATACCTTGAAAATCGCCGCAATCTCGGCCGTAACGGCCGAGATTAACTACATTGGGTCAATGTAATACGACTCGGGGATCGGCCCCGGATCGGCTGGGGGCCGATCCCCGATCCCAACTGATCCTAGCCGATTAACTCGGTGAGTACTCGGCCGGTCTTCTACTTCATACTATATTTTTCATAATGTTTACATAATTGATAAATTGATACGCTTTCCCTTTTTAGTTTCCTTCCAATATTTCTTGTCAATTACAAATCTTTAGCAAAACATAATTGATATCCTTTCCTTATTTCTCCTTCCTAAATTTATGCTAATTATTTTCTGTATAATTTGTATTTAATAGTGATTGATGTAAACCAATTATGGTAGTATATTTTCTTTCCTAGATTAGGTTTATTTTCCACTATAAATGCTTTGTAGTTTTCAGTCTTCACTATAAACAAATATATTCTGAAAATATAAAAATTTATGAAGAAGAAGAACGAAACAACTGAAAAATTAGTCACGAGATTATCATATTCATGACTCAGATAGACTTGGACTCGGTCTGACTCAGGGTAACTCGGTACCGACACTTGGCGAGTAATTAGAGAAAACTCGGCTCGGCCGAGCTTTTAATGATCGTATCGCCCAAAAGCCGATACCCGAGTTACTCGGCTGACTCGGCCGAGCCGTATTACATTGAATCAGGTCATGCAAGTGAAGCTCATAGGCTGTTTTGTAATATGTGGAATTTTAATGATGGGGTTGATAGGGATGCTTGTATGTCTATTGTTTAGGCCAAAAATTCCTTTTGCTAAACAACCAATCAAACTCTTGGATACAAGTTAAATAAATGTAAACGAATAACAGAGAAATCTCTTTTAAAATAATAAAAAATCATCTTTTTCATAAATTGTTTAAGCTCAATACAATAAATCATCTAGGTTATGTAATTTCTGGGTTTATAATCTTTACACCTTTTCATTCAATACAGAAATTCAAACATTATACAATTACTTCTCATAAGTTTGTACCTAAAAATTTCTTCTCCTCCCTCTCTTAGGTTTTTTCTTACTAATTTTTCCGTCCTTTATTCGTTGTTTGATCTTCTCTATTTATAGATCTATTTTTCTGATCGCTATTTATACCACGTGTCGTTTTCTTCAGCCTAGTCATCGATTCTGGATCAATTCTTCTCTGGGTCGATCCATCTTGTTTCGATATGTTTATCATCCTTGTACTTTATCTTTATTTGGTGCGATCGCATAGATGACAGATCGTTCTTTACAGCTTCTTGGTTCGATACTTTATATGTCCGACACGTGTTTCTTTATCCCTTAAAACTTCTGTGGCCTCGATCATAGAGTATTTATTATAATCTGCTTTCTCGATCATTATAATAATAATTATCTTTTACTTTCTCGATCTTTAAAAGAATGGAGTAATTATTATCTTTTACTTTCTCGATTCATAAAATAATATAGTATTAATAACTTTTTGCTTTCCCGAACAGCTATCAATCAATACTGTTTGTCTTATTCTTTGGTGTTCAGCTTTCTCGATCTTATGTGTCACTCATGCAGCTCTTCGCTCAGGAAACATCTCATGTCTTTCGATATTCGATATCTTTGATAGTAATCCTGTGTTTCTCACCTTTTTTAATCTAGATGCTTCTTTGCTTGATCCTCTTCCATGTGTCGTGATTCTTTAATTTACTAACATCTATGCTGGAGAGTCTATGCCTTTCAGGCAAAACTGCAGAAGCTCTCGACCTTCTCAATAAAATTCATTAAAAAGGAATCATGACTGATACAATCATGTATAACTTGGTATTCTCTGCTCTTGACAAGTTAAAACAGATTTCTCAAATTCACGATCTTTATGAGTGTATGAAGAAAAACGGCCCTTCCCCAGACATATTCACCTATAATATTCTTCTTGCCAGTTATGGTAGAGCTGGCGGAGTTGATGACACAGTTAAACTATTTGAAGAGATGGAGAGTGGCAACTGTCGACCGGATATCATTACATACAATTCTTTGATCAATTGTCTTGGCAAAAATGGTGACCTCGAGGAAGCCCACATGAGACGTAAGGAGATGCAATAGAAGGGTTTGAATCCTGATGTTGTAACATATAGTACTCTCATCGAGTGCTTTGGGGAAAAGAATAGGGTTGAAATGGCTCTCACTTTGTTTCATGAGATGCTTGCAGAAAGTTGTTATCCTAACATTGTGACATATAATATCTTACTCGACTGTCTTGAGAAGTGTGGCAAAAGGTCAGAAGCGTTTGAACTGTATGCTAAGCTGAAACAGCAAGGACTAACTCCAGATACTATTACGTACATTGTTCTTGATCGTTCGCAAAGTAAATCACATGAAACTGTAAAAATACGAAGGCAGAGTCCTATTGTAGGATGGGTTGTTAGCCCTATAGGCTGATTTGTAGTTTTGTTGCGCTTGAATTTACCACTTCGACCAGCAATGTGGGCCTAGAAATGGAAACACCTGTGGATAACTCATAGGTTATATTTCACGAGACTGAATCATGCTGTTATGTAATTACTAATGTATATGACTCATAATTTATATACATCTATCTTTTGTTGTTGCTTGAGTTAATTTGTGTTTGTTTTGTAGATAAAGAATCATTAACGCCTCAGCAGCTACAACTAGGAACTTGAGGCGAGCAGCTACCCTGTCAGTGATGGATTCAAATCTTTATAGGAGGTTACTTATTCCTTACAGGGAGATGAAGGTGAGATTGATCGGTACTTAAGTGAATTTCACAACTTTCATCTTCATTGGTGGGATTAAAGAAATCTAGATGGAGTGGTTAATCGTAAGCCCGTATAACATTTTCTCATTTTTCCTCAAATTGTTGAACTAGCTAGGTATCGAATATTGTGGAATCATAGTCTATAAATGATACCAGCCATTACATACCCTATTTGTGGAAAGTACCTTCCTTAAAAGCAGAACATAGTGGCAAGGAAGTTCAGGTTCTGATATAGGAGTATGTTCATATTCAGACTCTTCTTAGGTAAAGGATAATATCTTAGAGGATAGCAGCCTTAGTGAAGCGCTTATCAACACTACAAAAGTTAGTTTGATAGATGCTAATGAACTAGCTAGGTATCAAATATTGTGGAATCATAGTCTATAAATGATACCAGCCATTACATACCCTATTTGTGGAAAGTACCTTCCTTAAAGCAGAACATAGTGGCAAGGAAGTTCAGGTTCTGATATAGGAGTATGTTCATATTCAGACTCTTCTTAGGTAAAGGGTAATATCTTAGAGGACAGCAGCCTTAGTGAAGCGCTTATCAACACTACAAAAGTTAGTTTGATAGATGCTAATGAATGGCGTGAAACTGCTCATAATTGTAAGTTAACTGCCTCTTGAAAGATATATAACCAGATCTAAGGTAATGTTGTATTGAATATGTTGTGGTTATTGGTGAGGACACGTGAGAGGTGGAGTAACATTTTGCTTCAGTGTTTTTTTCTTTTAGTGTTGTTTTATTGTCTCGACCTGGATGAATTTTGTTTTCAGTGCTAGGAAATGAAGAGGTGCTATCTTTTAAAACCAGTTTAGCTTTGTAGATAGCCTTAGTTATTCCAATTATCCTTTGTATATAATTTTTTCTTTTTTTGTAATATCTAATCAGAATGTTTAATGATTTGGATTATAGTTTGAGTTTTTGTGTGGTAAGGCAATTTGTGTCTGTAACAGAAGCTGTGTGAATAGAGCAAAATAAAAACACTATCAAACATGAATTGTTGTTTGATAAAAGTAGAATTGCAGTCGTGTGTTCTTCAGTTCATGTTCTAATCAATTGTTGTTTGTATCTTTTCCAGTTTAAGTTTGCGAATCAATCTATGTCAGTAAAACATTTTTTTTTATTGTTACATGTATCTTGGCTACGTACTACTGTTAATCTTTGCTTCTAAGGTGTTTGCAGGCATTAGAGTTGGTAGTAGTTACCGGGGCAAGTTAATTCAGCAGCCACAACGTGTTCGGGATAAGGTGCAGGATGAATTATAGATATATAGAAACATTTGGGTGGTTTTTCTTAGTGAAAGGTGACATACCCATCTTAGTTCAAGAAAACATTCGGAAAGTTCAAGGAATGACCGCAAATTTAAAGGTCTGCTAGTAATTTTAGCTAATACTATCCAAATTATGTTATGCTCGGCCAATCATCCTCAATGAAGGTGAAAATTTGGTGCCGGGGATCAGATCCCACACAACTTTCAGCTACTAAAATTGTGTGTGGTAGACCACCAATAAGAGTTCATTTTTTAAAACTGAAACCTAATAACTCCGACCCATCAATTTTTCCGACACAAATTAATAACAGATTTGTGCCATGTATTCAATGAATGGCCTTTTCATTAGTTAAAATCGTGATCGCACTCAACTCTCAACTAATCTATTTTGTAGTCTAAAGAATGCTGCTGACTCCCATTTATTGTCTAGCTGGTAGTATGATTTACGCATTGTCCACCCTTGCACACACACCTATCGGAAAAAAACCCACCGTTGTTGTTGCAAGTTTTGTTGGTTTTATTTGGTACTTTTCCAGAAAATTTTCTCTGATTCTATTTTTTTTGTTGCAGATTTTGGTTGGTACACGACATATTTGGAGACAAACCAGCATCCATATCAGGTAAATGGCTATTGAATTCCACTTGGTTTGAATTGCGACCACGTTGTGTTAACCACCGAGAACGCAATTTATGTAGCTACTCAGTGTGGATGCTGGTAATTGTTTGTCTTCAATATGCTTTTTCACCATCGATGAGTTTGAGATAAAGCAGGTCCACCTTCTCATGGTGGAATAATCTAGGCTATTTTTTTATTTTATTCCTTCTTATGAATGAAGTCAAGCCAGCCTATGAACATTGTCAAGCATTGGGTTCATATTTTTAAAGGCTTCAGTGTAAATTGCAATGGGTATCCAACCTGCCACTGAGTTTGGGAGATGTTATTATGTGTAGTTTTTGAATCATCCTGGACTTGGTGATCTCATAACTGAAGGCAATCGGAAGGTTTAGCCTTTTTACATTAAACAATGAATTGATGAATTCCTTGGTTGTAGTATTTGTTCTTCTGTGAATTTATCATTCCTTAATTTCATGTTTATTGCGGCGTTGTTGTGGCAGGCTTTTGAGTACCTAAAGTCTTAGATTGTTTTTTCATGCATAAATTGGTGTATGCAATGATGCTCCTCTTTAGTCAGACTACCATATGGATTTTGAGTACTGGAAGGAATTGATATGGTAGATACGGATTTTTATTTAATGGTATTGGTTAACCCTCTTCCATTTTCTTGCTCATTCTTCACTGAAGTGCTATTGTTTGCTTTGTGCTGTTTTCACTGGCTGGTTACAGATGTGGTTCTAAGCTAAAAAAAAACAGAATGATATTTGATTACATGAGTAACTTTGGTCTTAGTTATATGGTCATACGTCTAATATCGTCTTCTAATGCATGTTTTGGTTTTCCAGCCATCCCACAAGCACAATTGTTTAATGGAAAATCATCAAAGGGGTTAAGGACAGAGGGAAATGGCGTAGAGGCAGGGACAACTGGTAATATAGCTCAAGAAAGTACCTCCACTAGCCAGGAAGACGACTTAGAATGGGTAAAAAAGGACAAACAGCGAATGCTTTACGTTGTTTATCGTGTTGGAGACCTGGACAAGACCATAAAGTACGTTTGTTCGGCGGATGCATTTCCTACTGCATGTGTATTAGCTGTAGGAGATTATTCGTAGAGAAATTATATGTTGTGCTTTCAGATTCTACACGGAGTGCCTTGTGATGAAGCTGTTGCGAAACGTGACATACCCGAGGAGAGATACACAAATGCTTTTCTTGGTTATGGCCTTGAAGATTCACAATTTGTTGTTGAGCTCACTTATAGTAAGTAGTCTAATCCAGTAGCTTACCTCAACATTGTTTCCAACCTCTGCCAAATGCTGGAACTTAGTGAGTACCATCTTAATAATTTCGGAAGGACAACGGTGTCATACTGTCCTGAAAACTTTTTTTTTAGATTATGGGGTCGACAAGTACGATATCGGAAATGGTTTTGGTCATTTTGGTATTGCAGTTGAGGTAGCAAGTTTATCTTACATTAAAGACACTGTTTCTCAGTTATTTGCATATTATCTACAACAAATGCTGCAAAGGTTTCTTACTTATAACCTTGACACTTCCGTTATTCTAAAATTCAGTTAGCACTTTGAAAGAAGCACATAAGATTACTGAAGTAATATAGCAGCATTTCATGCAGCCCTAATGATTTGAATCTGCTTTAGGAGTTGGGACATGACGAGGTTCTTCAAGAACAATATTTCTCTCCGTGACTTCATGAAATCGAGGTATGCAATGATAGCTATGCATTTGAGCTACCACTATTCCTGCTCAGATTTAGTAGATTTGTGCATTTGCATAAGAAATCAATAAATTCCCAAGGTTTTAATCCTAATCAAATCTATCGAAACAAATATCGATATCTACCCAAAGTATATCTATACTTAAACCGTATCATGTTTGGTGAATCCTAGCCCCCTTCTTCGTTCATCTGTTTCGGTGTGTTTTGTTCACGGGGATGTTTATTGTTGTTGGGTTTTCTTTAGAGAATCATTCACCATCTTCTGAATTGGTTTTAGGTAGAGCTTCAATTTATACATCTTTCTCCATCTTTTGTTGTTTTTGTTTTTCATAGTGATTTTGATTTAATATTTGTTCTCTGTATTCTCTTTGTTTTGATCGGGATTCAACCTAAATTATTGTTTGTTATACTGTGAGTGAACTAAATTTTAATTTTGTTCTTTTGTTGGATTCTGTTGGGTTTAGGTACCAATGAATTAGTACTCCAAAGAGAGGGTGTTACTTAAACATCAACAAAAACATATATGGAAATATTTCCAGCTTGGAGAAAAGATACAGGTGGCAAACAGATAATTGGATAATGTTGGCGTAGTAGTTAGACCTCCTGCCTCCTGGGCGTCATGCCGAACCAAATGTTCCAAGGAGCTATTGCCTACTCAACTATGTGGATGTTGCACCAAGCTCCATTGTTTCCGCCTAACTCACGACCTTGCTGCCACCTTCGCTTCTTATCTATTTCATCTTCGATACCCTGTCAAGATTTGCAGAGCAATTGATAATTTGAAGTTGAATGCAACTCTATCCTACGGTGATTTGATGCTCACCATTGTCTTCTTGTTGAGGTATTCTCTTTTAGCTTCTTCTACTTCCCGGTTATTTGGTTTATGTTTGCTCTATGCATCATTGAATTATCTTAGGGTTTTTTGAATTTGAGAATTTTTCACACCAAAGGTTTCTGGACATGGGGATTGAAGTTGGGGATTTTTCTTTACAGATTATTAAAGGTTCTGATTGTCAGGTATACATAATAACTTCGAAAAAAACATGGGAGAAGCTTATGATGACAACTAGGGTTGTTGTTGCCATTAAGAACCCACTAGACGTCATTGTTCAGTCTCCTAGGGCATATAGGCAGAGGGTCGTTTTGAAGCTTGGTTAGTCCATTGGTGCTCATGCCATTAGCAGGAAGACTCACCCCGGGTACATTCACCAGTCAGATGCAGAAGTCCCATATTTTCTCATCCTTCAGATCCTAAATATGTATTATACAATTTAGGTAACTTCTTTCATTCCCTTTGCAGGACTTATAAGAATGATGCGATAATGTAGTTTGTTGTGTTATAAGTCGAAGGTTTCTATTTCTAAGTTTGTCGTTTGATTCTGTAATCAATGCATGTTGATGTTCTAAATTTTGATATAAATTGTGTTATCTAAATTATCTTTGTAAATAAATTCAAATTGCATTTTGTGGATACTCCGATAAAAGTATGAAGGCTAATTTAGTGGCTCCCACATTTGTAGAGGGGTTCCCATAATAAGATGAAATATTGACATTTGAAGTAAAATTAAAAAACCTCTCATCCATCGTATTTTCATAATGGCTAAAATACCCCTGATTAGTTAGTAAAACTAATTAGTTAATAGATTAAGTTAATCATGATTAATCGAAAATAATCTTAAACTTAATCAAATCAATTCAAATTTTTTTTTCTTTTTGGTTTGGTGGGAAGAAAAATTAGAAGAACTGTAAGATAATTTTTTGTAGGGTTTTTTTTAAAACCCTAGATTTTGATTCAATCAACCAGAGCATAACTGGGATACATCTAACTTAAACTCTTGGTCTTTTAATGGCTTAAATTGGATGAAATTATGGAAAAAAATATGATTTATTTTTTATTCAGAGAATTTTACGGTTGGGTTTTCACGTCGAACCCAACCGTAAAAGCTATTTACGTTGGGTTGGGAAGCCCAACCGTAAACAGAAGAAACATGGATGAACACCAAATCGTAACAGTTTTACGGTTGGGTTTAAGCATCAGACCCAATCGTAACTCACAATTACCGTTAGGTTTTCATCCTAGAACCCAACCGTAACAAACAATCACTTGTACAAATTTTACGGTTGAGTTTTAGAATAGAACCCAACCGTAACTAATCTTCAAACCCAACCGTAAAATTAGATGAATATATTTGAAGATTTTTTCATTTCTATCTTGTAGAGAATTGAAAGACGAAACAAACCAAAAAAAAATGAGGTCAATCGGACATCGTATGAGGTTATGATCAAAACGGTAAAATACAAAAAAAAATTCCAGGAAGATTTACGGTTGGGTTCGACCCAATAAACCCAACCGTAAATCCGATATAAAAATGAAGCCCAAAATGCCTAGATTTACGGTTGGGTTTATTGGGTCGAACCCAACCGTAAATCTTCCTAGATTTTTTTTTTTGTATTTCACCGTTTTGATCATAACTCCCTCATACGATGTCCGATTGACCTCATTTTTTTTGGGTTGGTTCTGTCTTTCAATTCTCTACAATATAGAAATGAAAAAGTCTTCAAATATATTCATCAAATTTTACGATTGGGTTTGAAGATTAGTTACGGTTGGGTTCTATGCTAAAACCCAACCGTAAAATTTCATCTTCATCTCCTACCTTTAAATTTACGGTTGGGTTTGTTTAATAACCCAACCGTAAATAATCCTCAACAATTTTTTTTAACTAACCAGAAGAATTTACGGTTGGGTTTTCCAATCGAACCCAACCGTAAAATTCAAAGAAAAAATTTAGTGCAATTTTTTTTACGGTTGGGTTCAGAATCGAACCCAACCATAAAATTTCATCTTCATCTCCTACCTTTAAATTTACGGTTGGGTTTGTTTAATAACCCAACCGTAAAATGAAGAACAAACCAGTTACAGTTGGGTTTTCCAATCGACCCCAACCGTAATTTTTCTGTAACCCGATTTGTTCTTCAAATTCTTCATTAGGTTGTTTATTTTGATTTTGATTGTCATCACTAATACCTTCTACACCTTTAGTAGGTTGTAAGGTTTTATTTTGTGTAGGTTTTAATTGATTGAAGGGCAAATTAGACTTTTTAATTGATAGAAGGGTAATATGGACATTTAACATATGAGATTGGAGCCCCTAGGACATCCCTTAACGCATTTTTGGACCACCCTACCTCACATTGGAGCCCCTCTACAAATGTGGGAGCCCCTAAATTAGCCTTCAAAAGTATATATTGTAGGTCGTTTTATGTTATATGTCGAAGGTCTCTCATCATCTTAATTAAAAGTGATGTGTTTTGGTACGAATCTGTAGCTTCTGCTTTCAGTCCGATGGAGAAAAGAACATTTGGAATAGCAGATGACATGTGACGCTCTCAAGTTTATTCAAACAAAGTGTAATCCGTCATGGTCTTTCTTTTTGCTTACTTGGCCTTTATTAGCGAAACCGGCATGGATGCCTTTCCTTGCAATTAAGCTGATGAGAGATCTCCAGGACTTATTTCGGCTATATTTTTGTGCATTAATTTTCACATGCTAGATTGAAAATGAATGTCGCTGTTTTAAAAATACTGAGGCTATATTTGTAAGGTTTCAGTTTCTTTTTTATTTTCCAAAAATTATTTTGCTCCTTTTGTACAACTCTAATCACATAGACCATGATAACATCATGTATTATCCGGTCAATCGGAATTGGTTATGTACAATATTAGCATTTGACACCTTAATAAATATATACAATTCATAGAAGAAAAAAGAAAGAGCTGGTTGAGATTGAATGATATGAATGGTCCAAAATGATGAATATGCATGCCTTACCTTTTATGCCTAACGCAGAACTATTATAAACTATTCGCTGAGGGGCCAAAAAAAGTAACAACTAATAATTAGGATACATAAATTTTTGGTAACGACACAATTAATTTTAGTTTTAGCTATTCCAAATTTCATCCAGCTGAGTGTTGTTTACAACCCTTGGGTCCATAGTGTTGGGAGCTTCGTTTGACAATCTTTCGGCACAAGTAGCAATAATGCTACTTGAATTTGGTTTATTTGCTCTATGCATCATTTGGTTTATTTTCTCTCTCATTTACATCTTTATTGATGTGTTGCAGGAGGCTGCTCTTGGTAACATTCCCGCAATTGTATTCTGTGACACGAATTCACCAATGTCATATGTTGATATCGGTATCAATTGAATGTTTGCAAGGATAGTTTTGTAAATACGTGAAACCTTTCTCTCGGAACATAAGTGGAGTGTGATAGTAATGTTGGATCTGTAACAATAAAAATACTAAATAGAAGAAGATGTTAAGGTTAGTGAAATCACCGATTGATGCATATACAATAGTCCGCGGGTATTCCTCAAGAATGAGAGATGCTATACCCCTACAACGGAGATGTGTCCAGGATAAGAACTGCCTGTTATGACTTGTATAAGCACAATACAAATCACCCTCAAGAACTTAACAACAAGATAGATATGGAAGGGAAATAAACAAGCAGTGCGCAAAACAAAGCAGGAAGAGGGGAAAAGAAGTCAGGATAGTAGCTGCTTCTGGTGTAAGTTGGAATGAAGAATTTCGTTTTCTTTTATAGGCAGAAGAAGAGAATAGCTTTAATGGCAATTGAATGAGAATCAATTCCGTGCATGAAGCACGGACTTAAATTTTGAAACGAAATTAAAACGGCAAATTCATTCAATCTTTAATTCATCTCAAATCTCGCCGGGTCAGACGTCCCCCCATATTAAAGCAAACTTTAATTTTAGTTTTAAATTCTTTAAGAAAATAATTCAAAATAATTTCTGTTCAAAAAGATAAGTCTTGGTTGACCCGCAGCCCGCAGCCGCAACCACGCCCGCAGCCACAGCCGCACCCGAGCCCGAGCCCGACCCAATCAATCGACCAGACGGACGGCGGCGGCGTGTGTGAAAAGTATGGTTGCACCAACTAGCCCATAACCTTAGTCCTCTCCCATACACAAAATAGTCTAAGCCCCTAAGGGCCCTCCCTTAGATGTAACTTTCTTGGTAATAATGAGAGGAAACATCTTTAGTTTCTCCAATGTGGGACTAAAGGTTCATTCACAAAAGTGTAAATGAGCTAGTTTCCTTAGTGACCCCTTGTTCCTAAGATCCATTCCCACCAAGACCAAAAATAAAAAGATAATTATTTTATTTTCTCCAACAATCCCCCACATGAATGAAAACCCGATGAAAATCAGAAATCAGAAAGCGAGAAATACCACTATAGGCCAATAGGTGTCCATAAGGTCTTGAACCTTTGCTTAGTGTGAAATTATCGGAACTACTTGATGGAAAGTGAACGCGATGCCTTGAACTGCCATCGTTTGGTGTAGTTCATCAATAACTTCTACGCGTGATATCACTCTAGGTGATGTCAAGTTCGTGTCGTTGTGTCCATTTTGGCCCTGGACCTATCCCGTTTCTCGGAATGCTCTAGAGAATCAGATCAATTCTCATAGGAAGTGGCCCACTTCCTCATTCAGATATGTGAATTCCATCAAGAGTTTTTACTACTACACCTCACTTCAATCTTAAATTGAAACTATAAAACTCATTAATACTTAATAAAAAGTCATCCTTCACATGCAGTCACACTATCACGTCTACACCATAGAGAAGGGACAGAGAATGAAATTCTCTGATAGTGTTTCATTTAACCCACCACAAATTAGTTGTCTCATTCAAAACCTTGAACTTGGGATCTCCAGTCAACAAGGTTGAGTATCCTTCATGACAAGCTTATTTAATGAGCGTAAGCCCCATCCCCCTCGATGCATTACTAACTATCTCCTTGGACAAACCTTTCGTCAAAGGGTCCGCGATATTCTCCTTAGATCTCACAAAGTCAACAGAAATAAAGCCAGTTGAGATTAGTTGTTTTAGGGAATTATATCTTCTACGAATGTGTATAGACTTCCCATTATAGTTGTTGTTTTTAGCATTAGCTATTGCAGCTTGACTATCACAATGCATAGATATAGATGGCACATGCCTATGCCAAAGAGGAATTTCTTCTAAAAAGCACCTTAGCCAAGCGGCTTCCTCTCCTGCTTTATCTAACGCAATAAACTACGATTCCATAGTGGATCGAGATATACATGTCTGTTTGGAACTCTTCCAAGATACAGATCACATGCTAGAGTGAACACATATTCACTTGTAGACTTAGACTCCTCTGAGTCTGATATTCAGTTTGCATCACAAAATCCTTCAAGGACTGCAGGGTATCTCTCATAATTTAAACAAAAGTTCAAAGTGTACTTCAAGTACCTTAACACTCTAATAAGTGCATCCCAATGCTCCTGCCCTGGATTACAGGTATACCTACTCAACCTAATCACAACATAAGCAATGTCTGGTCTTGTATAATTCATCAAATACATCATACTTCCTATAACACGTGAATATTCAAGTTGTGAAACTCCATTACCCTTATTCTTTTTGAGTCTATAACAAGGATCATACGGAGTACAAGAAGGTTTACAATCAAACTGATTATATTTTTTAAGCACGGATTCAACATAATGAGATTTACTAAGACTATATCCATTAGAATTTCTTCTAATCTTCATCCCTAAGATCACATCAGCGGGGCCTAAGTCTTTCATGTTAAAGTTCTCATTTAGCATGCTCTTTGTGGAATTAATTACATCCATGTTTGTACCAAGTATAAGCATATCATCAATATACAAGCATACAATTACACATGCATCATTCACAAGTTTAGTATAAACACACTTGTCAGATTCATTAATTTTAAAACCATTAGATGTCATTACATGATCAAATTTTTCATGCCACTGTTTAGGTGTTTGTTTCAAACCATACAAAGATTTTTTCAGTTTACAAACTTTGTTTTCACAACCTTTCACTACAAATCCCTCAGGTTGGTCCATATAAATTTCTTCATCTAATTCACCATTTAGATGAGTTGTTTTTACATCCATTTGATGTAACTCTAAGTTATGAATGGCAGCAATAGCAATTAACATCCTAATGGAAGTAATTCTCGTAACAGGTGAACAAGTATCAAATAAATCTACATCTTCTTTTTGTTTATATCCTTTAGCTACTAATCTAGCTTTGTATTTTTCCACAGTTCCATCTACCTTACGTTTCCTTTTGAAGATCCATTTACAACCTATGGGTTTACAAACCTAGAGGTAAATCTACAATCTCCCAAGCACCATTCTGTATAATGGAATCTATTTCACTAATTGCGGATTCTTTCCACCATGGAGCTTCAGAAGAAGTCATGGCTTCTCTATAAGTCTGTGGATCAGTCTCAGATAAGCATGTTATGAAGTCTGGCCCAAAAGATTTTTCAGTTCTAAGTCTTTTACCTCTTCTAGGCTCAAATTCAAATTCATCTTCCTCTAAAGGTAATGTCTGACTAGTCGAAGGGACATCTATGGGATCAACACATATCATGCGAGAATCAGATTTCAATGGAAAAATATTTTCAAAGAACACAGCATCCCTAGATTCTATAATAGTATTCACACCAACTTCAGAAATTTCAAAACTTGCAACCATAAATCTATATGCAGTAGTATGCTTAGGATACCCTATGAAGACACAGTCAACAATTTTGGGTCATATCTTGGTTCTCTTAGGTGGAGGAATGGAAACCTTATCCAAACACCCCCACACTTTAAAGTATGCATAAGAAGGTTGTCTACCTTTCCATAACTTAATGGAGTTTTGTCTAATACTTTAAAGGGTACTCTGTTCAAGACATAGCGAGCTGAGAGGACCCCCCCCCCCCCTCCCCCCACACACATAATTTTACAGGTAATCCTGAACTAATTAACATGGCATTCATCATCTCCTTAAGGGTTCGGTTCTTCCGTTCAGCCACACCATTAGATTGTGGTGAATAAGGAGGGGTTACTTCGTGTATAATACCTTTTCTATACAAAAATCTCCTATATGAATTACATACTCACCACCATGGTCAGACCTAACATTTTTAATGATAGAACTCATTTGGTTTTCAACTTGTAGTTTATACATCTTAAAGGCTTCTAAGGCGTCATCATTACCTTTAAGTAAATATATGTGACAGTACCTCGTACAATCATCTATAAACGTGACAAACCATTTCTTATCACCTCTAGTTTGAAATGATTTCATGTCAACTAGGTCTGAATGAATTAATTCTAAGGGTTTAAAATTTCTCTGAATATTTTTTCTAAAAGGTTTTTTTAGCATATTTTGATTCTACACATAATTCATATTTATGTTCATTATCCAAACTAAATTTGGGTATGCGGCCTATGCTAACCAGTTTATGCATTGACTTATAGTTTACATGTCCAAGTCTACCATGCCAAACATTCAATGACACACAAACATAAGCAGAAGAATCAATTTTATTCATTTCATCATAGGTTACATTGAGTTTGTAGAGACCCTCAGTCTTATAAACCTTTTCTACATAATCCTTACCCTTAGTGCCAATAACTTTCCCAGATTCAAAAACAAGTTTAAAACCCTTATCATTTAAAAAACCACAAGATACAAGATTTTTGCAGATGTTTGGAACATGAAGAACTTCATTCAATGTGAGAGTTTTGCCAGAAGTGAGCTTTAGCCTAACTTTGCCTTTTCCTGCAACCTGTGCTGCAGATGAGTTACCCATGTAGAGTTTCTCCCCTTCCCCTACCTTTTGATAGGAGGTGAACATATATATGTTTCCACAGACATGCTTGGTAGCACCAGATTCTACCCACCAGTCTCTCACATTGGTTACCAAATTGACTTCAGACACCGTGCCAGAAAACTCGGTTTTGTTGTTTTCAACCAAATTAGAATTGTTTTTCTTGTTATTAAAGTCCTTACGTTCTCTACAGTGCATTGCCATATGGCCAGGAGTTCCACAAACATAACAAGCACCTTTAATTTTACCAATGCCAGATTTGGGTTTCTGAAACATACCTTTCTTGTGATGACCAGGCTTAGGGTTGCGTTTGCTTCTGTCGCCCTTTTCAGTATTAGAAGACTTGTGTTCAATTACAAGAGCCTTGTTGGACATGTCCCTTGCAGAAGATACGCTCTTTTTTTTGGAGCACAGTAATTCCTCCACTTGAATCTTCTTATCCAAATCAATCATACTGACTTCACCAATTTCATGTCTCAATCTATGTTTGTATCCAGACCAGGAAGACGGTAATTTCTCAATCAAAGCAGACAATTGAAACGTTTCATCTATCAACATACCTTCATCAAGAATTTTATTGATAATACGCTGAATTTCAAGTGTTGTATATTTTTAGTTTATTTACTTTTTTTTGTGCATCTTTATCATTCTAAAAAACTCTCAAAATTTTCATTTCTGATTAGACTGTTAAAAATATATTTATGGTATTTCCAATGTTCCATGTGGGTTATGTATTTGTCGTTGTCTACTAGTTAGACATTGTGCACTTGTAGTTATTTATTCTAGGTTTCCAAAACTACAATCAGTTTGTATAGAAAACGAGATAATGAAGAAGATTTGGATGATGTGGCCTGGAATTCAGACAAGTGGCAAGGAAGGACAATGAGTTGTCGAATTTGTGGAGGATTTGAAAAAATATTAGTCGGAAAAGCAGCTGAAGATGTACTGATACTATGAGCGATTTAGAAGATGACTAGTGAGAGTTTAAGAATTTTTTTAGAATATGAGAAGGACCATATACATGGGGTTTTTTTCCAATTACGTTTAGGGAAGAATTTTTTTGCCATAAAAGCAGCAAGGATGTGATGTTCATCAATAGGTTTTGTGGGACAATTTAGAAAGAATGGATGTAGATTGGGACTTGTTTTAGAAGTTGAGATGGTTTAGGAATGTGTGGGGTGTTTCCTAAGTCAATATTGAACGGAAGGAGCTACAACAAGGGTTAGGAAAAATATATCAAATTAATTTCTGCCTATATCAAGTTTTGTACACAAGGTGCTTGTTTAATTTCCTGAACCTATTTTGCAGATACAATACAGTTAGACAACTAATATAGCGAGCAGGTGCTATAAGTTCCTGATGCTGGATGTATGAGATTAGAGTGGGAATGGAAAAGGTTCATTGAATCATAAAGGGGGTACTGGTTGGGTGTGAAATTTAACGCGGCATGTATGAGTTTTGAGTCGCTCTTTGGGTCAAGTTTCAGCCAGAAATTAAGGTTTTCTAACTTGGGTAGAATTTGAACTAGATTTGGAAATTGTAAAACTTTTATTATATTAGGAAATTGGATTCTATTCCAAGTGGGATTGTTTGAACAAGAGAAGCCATAAAAGAACAACTTCAACAAGATAGGTTCACGCGTGCAAGGTTTCTCGATTTCTAGGGTTTGCAATTTATTTTCTTCTTGAACTTAATTGTGTGAACTCTAACATATGAGCATCTAATTTTATTATTGGTTAGGGATGTGGTCGATTTTGAAATAAATGTTTCTTGTTTAACAAATTAAGTTTGTCTCATAATTATAGTTTATAATTTACCAAAAATATCGCCATGTATGATTGAATGTCGTTTAGTTAAATGGCAAATTAATTGAACTCATATTCATATCTAGAACTCAATTAGGGTTGTTAATACGAGAATGTTGACAAATCTTAATTACAAGTAGTATAGTGTGATTACGGATTGTAATGATATTTACTTGTACTCACATGTAAATTGTGATCTTTGTTAAATTGATTACCCGGGTATGTGAATTGCGTTGATTAGCCTATTTCACCAATCTTAAATCTCTTAGAGTGTTAAACCTAATTGTTCTTTTACGCATTGGGTTATTTCTAAGTAAAATTCATATTTGCGTCGTCATGTGAGGGTGATGACTTTAGAAAATTAATGGAATATTCTTGTGATCAAGATACTCTATGGATTTTGATAATGAGATATTAAATTTCAATTCTAATTATTGATACAAGAACATGTTTGAGAATGAAGGTGAATCTTTAGCAAATATTCTCATCACATTGATTTTTTTTGCAATTCGTTTGCTTACTCGTTAGGTTCGTTTATTTATAATAATTCATAAAAATCCCTCCTTTTTACATAACTCATTAAATTCAAATAACAATCAATACCTCTCTGTGGAACAAACTCTTTCTTACGCTTGTACTTAATTTATATTTGAAAAGTGAGAATGTGAAATAATTTTGATGGATACGATACCGGTCAGGAGAGCGCCGACGATGGAAAAGTTGGGATTGGCAATGGACAGTGCCGGAGATAATCACGTTGGCGTTAACAAGCACCAACAACAGATGGTGATGCGCTGATAGTTTCCAGCGCCGTTGAGTGAGTGCTGGATAGAAGAGTCGATGAAACTAGGATGACAGGTTTAAAGCCTATGACCGCAATCGCATGACGACTACAAAGTAGAAGTGGCAAGGACGGGTTTATCCACGAAGATTTATTATAATATATTTTATTAATAACTTATTTATGTGATAAAAGAAATTTTTGTTGATGGATTTTATGAATTAAATAGAAAGACAACTAAATAAAATTATTGATTAACAAATATGAGAAAAATCTAAGGTTCCGGATTCTATTACTTTTGATATTTGTAAAATTAATAATTCATTATCTCTAACAATTACTCTTAAATTACTCAAAACCTTATTGAACCCAATCTCATGTTTTGAAAAATTTATTGTTTTAAAAATATTTATACGACTTACTTCTTTTTACAAAAATCTAATTTTCCTTTGCTAATTAAATATTAATAGTTAAAACTATTCAGAACAATTAAAATAAAGCTTTATAAGATGATAAAATTATTAGTCAAATAAAAGAACAAATATTATAGTAAAATAAGTCAAAGAAATAAAATATTAGGTATTACACATCAAAAAATAGTTTCCTCCTACACCCTAGAAATAAAATTAGCTACTCATGGAGAAAAGTATATAAGAAAATTGTTTAAACATTTAATTTTATTAATGTGAAGAACTTACAATTTTATTGTTTTAACGACTAACCCCAGGTGTAGTACAATTCTCTTTATTTTCCATCGAATTAACGACTGATTCCAGGTGCAGTGGAAGAAGCACGGTTCTCTGGTGCAGGTGAAGACTGTTTTCTAACTCAGAAACTGTTGTTAACACTATTCAGGAAACTATTGCGAAAGCTATTGAATATGAAAGAATATGCAACATGTTTAGCGAAAGTTTTTGTTAATATTTTTTTTTTCCTTCTTCGAATGCAACTGCAGTTTTTTTTCTTTCAAACTGACTCTTTTGTTCTCGCTCTGTGGCTTCTCTCTTTCTCTCTGTAAGCCTCTGATGCTTTCCCAACTTTCTATTTATACTAAACCATCGATACCAACCCCAAATATCCCCTCGAATCTTCCATTTTTATGAAAATAATCTCGAGAGAGATATTTTCTTTCTCTCGGATATTTTTCATGTTTTTTTTAATCTCAATCTTTAATTTTCTTCCAAAGTTAATTCTTTGTTTCCTTGATTAGCTCGAGAATAATATTTTCCTCATGATGTCCAAATTCTGTTGATATACTCTTTCACAAAACAAACCCGAGAGAATATTTGTTTCTTATTTTTCACAAGATTTTTAAGGTTTGTTCGAGTCTCCAGATTTTGTAAAATTCTTCTCTATTATGGCAAGAAGATATGTTGTCTTAATGCCTTAAAATTCTCCTTTGAAACACGTACAAAATCTGTACAGTCGAGAAGAAACTTTTCCCGCCTAAATCTCGTTTGAATTTGAAATGAGGTGGATGCCTTTAACCACAGCAGGGGTGCTTTTATCACTTTTAATATGACTTTTCCACAATTGTTTAAAATCCCGTTGCTTTTTATTTACCTATAATTGGAGCCGTATGGCTCTATCCCTTTATTCACTCGACCCATCCGTGAATTTAATTTTCCAAAAAAAAAACATACAAAATAACAATACATAGTATTATAAAATTAAGAATTAACAATATAATTATGAGATCAAATCAGACACAAAAACATGTCTATCAAATACCCCCAAACTTAAATTTTGCTAGTCCTCGAGCAAATCTAAAAATGAAATAAAAATCCTTTTACTTTCGCAGGAATCGCGACGACACTTAGCATGGGAACATACTCTCAACTTCTAGTCTGACAACTCTCTAATGGTGTTAAATGAAAACAACTCTATCTTCAGTCTTCGGCTTCAACCCTTGGTGATAAACCCTTGAAACTTATATAACTTTACTCTTTGTCTTCGATCACTTGTTGTTTTGAAACTTCCATTTGAATTTCTTCTTCTCCATGGCTTTTTCTAAATAATTACACAATTATTATTATTATTTTGTTTTTTTATACAAAATATGAAACAAAATAAAAATAAAATGAATGATGCAAAACAATAAACTCTACTTGCCAATGGAGAAGGACTTTTGCACTTGAATCTTAACAACTGTTGGTACACAAATCTTCAAAAAATTTGATCTTTTGTTTTTCTTCTTTGTTACTTTGAATATGTAATGTTCTTTGCCTTTGTTGCTTGTAAACCTTGGACGTTTTCAACTTCTTCATGAATTGATGTTGTTTCGCTTGTTAATGATGCTGAGTTTGTATTGAGAGAGAGTTGTAATTTTGTTACTGAGACTACAAGATGAGGCTAGTTATGATGTCACCCTCATGGTGATAAGAATTTATCCTTCAGTGATCAAATAGTGTTAAAAGTGGTACGAGGTTGAGTAGCTCATCATTCTACTCGGAGTTTGTGTATATGAACACTCTAAGAGAACAATTGAAGGTTTGGTGCCTCACTCAATAGGGTAGTCTCTACTAATGATTGGTTAGTTATGTCTTTCTGCATTTTCCTCTGGCCTAATATTCTCCAGCATGGATGGTTGAGTCCATCACGATTATTCTCTCATTGGTTAAGAACACAAATTTAATTTTCTCTAAAATTTCTAATTTCCATTTTTTTGGGGAGAATCAATATGTAAACTTATCTAAAAGGCTACTACGTGACTCTAAAAGTTAGAAATTGGTACAACTAAAATTTTAAAAATTTCTCCCTTACCCCCAAACTTAAATTGAACATAGTCCTCGATGTTCCAAATATAATAATATGAATGCATAAACAAGGATAAATACCGAGCAAAGTAAAAGAGATAGGGAAAGATATTACCATCACAGTGCACCAAAAGCATATGGGTTTCCTCCCATAAAACGCTAAGTTTAACGTCTTTAGCCAGACTTGGTTACCTTTCAGATTACTCCTGATAGACAGGATCCTTCAGTTCTGATTCTTCCACTGCATGAGTGGTCAACTACAAAATGGTTTCAACCGTTGATTGTTAACTTTGAAAGTTTTTCCATTCTTCGGATTTTCTACTGCAACTGCTCCATGTGGAAAAACAATCTTGAAAAAGTATGAGCCCGACCACCGGGATCTTAAATTATTAGGAAAGAGATGTAAACGAGAATTGTACAGGAGAACTTTTTGACCAGGTTCAAGTGAATTTCGAATAATCAATTTATCATGAATTTTTTTAGTTTTTTCCTTGTATATTTTCACATTCTGGTAAGCATCATTACGAATTTCTTCCAACTCATTGAGTTGAAGTCTACGGTTGTCACCAACAGTTGGTAGGTCAAAGTTCAATTGTTTAATAGCCCGATAAACACGGTGTTTTAATTCTACAGGAAAATGGCAGGCTTTACCGAAGACAAGTCTATAAGGAGACATCCCAAGAGGAGTCTTAAAAGAGGTTCGGTAGGCCCACAAAGCTTCTATTAAGTGCAAAGACCAGTCTTTCAGAGTGGGGTTTATGGTCTTTTCCAAGATTTTTTTTATTTTCCTATTAATGGAGTATTTATTCATGAGAGCTTAGAAGGAACGATTATAAAAATTGGAACTTCTATCACTAATAATTGCTCTGGGCATTACCAAATTGAGAGAAAATGTTGTCTCTAACAAACTTGATCACAACATGGCGATCATTTGTCTTGATAGTTATAGCTTCAACCCACTAGGACACATAATCAACAACTAGCAGAATATAAAAGTTACCAAAAGAGTTAACAAAGGGACCCATAAAATCAATACCCCATATATCAAATATTTATATTATTAATGTAGGATTTAATAGCATCATATTACGGCGGGTCAACTTTTCTAATTTCTGACATCTTTCATAACTTTGACAAACTTTGTGGGAATCTTTAAATAAATTCGGCCAATAGAAACCAGATTACAAAACTTTAGCAGCTGTTTTCTTTGAACTAAAATGACCCTCATAAGCTCCAGAGTCATAGAAAGGGAGCACACTAGAGATTTTGTTGTCAAGAATACAAAGACGGATGATCTGATCTGGACAATATTAGAATGAGTATGGATCATCCTAGAAAAAATGTTTGACCTCAGACAAGAACTTTACTCTATCTTGTTTAGACTAATGTTCAGGCATTTGACCAGTTACTATATAATTAACAATGTCAGCAAATCAGGGTAACCGAGAGATGGAAAACAATTGTTCATCAGGGAATGTTTCAAGGGATGGTCTCTCATCATCCCTAGACTCAACAAGGATACGTGATAAATGGTCGGCTACTAAATTTTCAGAACCCTTTTTATCACGAATCTCTATAGTAAATTCGTGTAACAGTAAAACCCATCTAATCATCCGAGGCTTCGAGTCCTTCTTAGAGGGAAGATACTTAAGCGCGCATGGTTAGAGTAGACTATAACCTTTGACCCAAGAAGGTATGATCTAAATTTATCAAGTGCAAAGACGATGGCTAACAACTCATTCTCAGTGGTTGTGTAGTTTATCTGGGAATCGTTTAGGGTTTTACTGGCATAATAAATCACTGAAAGTGCTTTATCATGTCGTTGTCTAAGGACAGTGTCGACCGCATAATCGGACGCATCAAACATGAGTTCAATGGGATGTTCCAATCAGGCGGTCGGATGATAGTGGAAGAAGTTAACAAAGATTTAAGCTTTTCAAAATCTTCAACACAGGCTTCATCAAATACAAAGGCAGTATCTTTAGCAAGTAGGTTCGACTGAGGTAAGGTAATCTTGCTAAAGTCTTTGACGAAATGACGATAAAATCCAGTATGACCAAGGAAAGATCTAAAATATGTTACGTTCTTAGGTGGCCTTAATTTTGAAATTAGGTCAACTTGGCTCTATCAAATTATATTCCCTTAGCAAACAACACATGTCCTAACATTATTCGAGATTAACCATAAAATGACACTTTTCCCAGCTAAGGGCTAAGTTCTTTTCTTTACAACGTTCAAGAACTAGTGTAAGCTAGTGCAAACATTCATCGAAAGAAGAGCCAAAAAAAAAAAAATTATCCATAAAGACCTCGAGAAACTGCTCTACCATGTACAAGAAGATACTTAGCATGCTACGTTTGAATGTTGTGTGTGCATTGCAAAACCCAAAAGGCATACGCTTGTAAGAAAAAATACCAAATGGACATGTAAAGGTCGTTTTCTCCTGGTATTCTGGTGCTATGGGAGTTTGGTTATACCCGTAGTATCCATCTAGAAAATAGTAATGGCTATGACCGCCTAATCTTTCTAACATCTGGTCGATGGATGGTAGAGGAAAATGGTCTTTCCTAGTGACTGAGTTCAACTTACGGTAGTATATACAAATTTTCCACCCAGTAGTAACATGGGTGGGGTCATTTTCATTCTCAACTACTGTAATCCCAGACTTCTTTTGGACAACCTGGACAGGGTGACCCACTTATTATCAGAGATGGGGTATATGATACCCGCATCTAGCAACTTGAGCACCTCTGTGCGGACAACATCTTTCATGTTGGGGTTCAAACGTCACTGCATTTGTCTTGAAGTTTTGGCATCTTCCTCTGGGTAGATTCGGTGCATATAGTTAGCAGGAATAATACCTTTCAAATATGTTATAGTCCACCCAAGGGAAGTCTTGTGCTCTCAGAGAACACTAACTAGTTTACTTTCCTGATCACACTCTAAGTCATAGAAAATTATGGCAGGAAGAGTATTCCCATTACCTAGAAACACATATTTCAAAGTATCTGGTAACGGCTTTAACTCAAGGGTGGGGCCTTTACTGATGATAGGACATGCTTTTCTGTAATGGGTGGAAGATATTCAGGTTTACGTTGCTATTTTCCATAATCCATTACTGGCACGGAATCTAACAATGCATTAACTTCTTCAAAATGATTATCCTCATCGTAATAGGCTCCAAAATGGGCTAAGCAGGCCTCTAATGGATCACTAACACTATTGGCTTAAAAATTATTATCAACTAGAGAATCAATCATGCACACAGACTCATGATGGTCATGGTCTGAAGGGGCTTGGAAAGCTTTGAAAACATTTACCGAGATTTTCTGATTGCCAAAAGAAAATTCTACTTCACTATTTTGACAATTGATTATAGCATTAATAGTTGCTAAGAACGGTTGACCTAGGATGATCATAATGTTGATTTCTTATTCTGAGATAAGTTGAATGTATAAAATCACAAAGTTAACTGGATATATAAAGTTTTCTACTTGAACTAAAATTTCTTCAATAATTCCACTAGAATCTTGATTTACCTATCGGCTAACTGAAGTATAACCCTAGTTCGTTTTATCTCATCTAGTTCAAGTTGTTCATACACCGATAATGGTAAAAAAGATTCACACTATCCTCAAGATTTAACAAGGAATTTTCTATTCGTTAATTGCTTATAGTACATGTAACAATGGGCAAACCAGGATATTTGAACTTGACCGTACACATATATTTTAGGAACTTGGCATAAGGTACATGTTTAATTGCATCTAAGAGGGGAAGGATGATCTTAACCTATTTAAAGATTTCTAGGATTTCAGCATAGGTACCAGGCTTTTTCTTGGAAACTTTTATGGGAAATTATGCAGGTGGTGTAAACACTCTCTCGGGGACCTTCTCCTCTCTTGGGGTTTCACGTTTCTCAGGCCTATTAGTACCACTAGGAATTTTGTCAACCTCGGACTCTTTTTTAGCTTGATTACAACCCTTAGGTTGTTCTACCGTGTTTTCTACTGTTTTTCCACTCCTTAGGGTAATGACTGCTTGAACATGCTTAGTAGAACAACCTGACCCGTTCACCTGGTGAATTCCTTTTGGGTTCAGAGTCGTTTGGCTAGGAAATTTCCCACTTTCCTTATCATTTAGCCTATTTGAAAGTTGACTAAGTTAAGTCTTCAAGTTATTAATAACTTGGTCAATATTTTGTTGGTTATGTTGACTAATCAAGAAAAAGTCATCGAACTTTTAGCTGTAGTATTGACTAAAAGTTTTACAGATTCTTCTAAATACATCAACCTTGAATCCCCTAGGCTTGGTTTTTGGGCTTGATTTGGGTTACAAGGAAAACCTGGTGGTGGGTTACTAGATGGTCCACCCTGATGGGCACCTTTAGACCACGAGAAATTCGGGTTATGTATCTAACCATGGTTATAGGTATTAAAGTATGGGTCAAACTTAGGTCGACCTTCATATTTAGAGTTCATAGCGCCATGTAAAACACTAATCTGGTCACGGGTAGTTTTACTTGGGTAAAATTGAGGCTTATTGTTATAGATCATGGCCTGGTTTGAACCTTTTTGGATCCTTATCTCTAAGGCCTATAGAAGCCTAAGGATATCCGAACCACTATCAACTCTATTGACCCTATGGATTGGGCCTAGTTACTTCTGGTTCTCTCATTGAAGCCCACTGCCTAGTTTTCTCAGCTAACTCAATAAAAGAGTCAAAATAAGTGTATGGGTCCCGATGAGTAAACTCACCACCACTCATTGTTTCTACCTGCATACATTTTTCATAATCTAAGCCTTCATACAGATTTAGGCCATGTGGGATTTCTCAAAACCGTGATGCGGACACGGGTGTTAATGGTGAGTTTTTGACAATGGAATAAATTATAAAATTACCTGCCTAGATGCAAAAATATAATAAACGAATCTCTGACCCGACGTCACAACTATGAATTTGTATCTCCGTCATATGTTCCTCAAGAGAATTGGGATATATATTCATCTAATGGTTGCAACAACCTTGTGATTCCACTATATATGTATATCCTCATAAAGTTTCAGGACTTCACCCAGCTGAAACCTCGTTATTTCATGTGCACCAGCATATACACCTTTTATACTACCCAGAATAGTTTATCATACTGAGTGTATAATCAGAATGGGTTACTATATCATTCTCGAATAAATATAATATTAAAGGCATCATATTTAATACAGATTCGTATCGAGTCGTTAACTTCCACAGATGAATTCTTTGAGTATGTTCCGTATGCACTACATAAACGCCAAACATTATGCCAACACCAGATCTCGCGCAACGATTGAGAAGCCCTAAGAAGGCCATGTCCATGGTCACATCACTAACGAAAAGCCAGCGCTATCAACGCATGGTCGTGGCCACATCACTGGCAAAGTGTCAGCGCCAGCAGCACATGGTCGTAGCCACAACACAATCCACCCTGCCAAGCTGTCAGCACCATCCTACCATGCATGCTTGTGCTGGCTCTATCTCGAGCTACTAGCGCCAGTTACTTCGCCTGCCCATGCTAGCACCAACAGTTCTCGCCAGGAGCACCTACCCCTGCTTGTGCCAACAGCTCTTGCCTGCATCTGCACCAGCCCTATCCCTCGCCTTCTTGCCATATCTCTCCAGCCTCATTGTTTACCGTTATCAGCGCCATCCCGTCAGTGCCGCTACCAAATGTGCCATCACTAATGATGGCCAAGCCATGGCCATGGCACTATAATGTGCTAGCAACACTTCAGATATACCTATGGAACCTATGTACATTGTTGTTGTTGCCAACCTGCATGTTGCAAACATGCCCCAAACATGCAACGACCATGTTATACGGCCATAAACTTATTGGTAATGCCATCTAATGGAAAACTTCTTATTACTCACACAAACTTTGAATCTGAGTTATCTTTTTCAAGCCTGAGTCTTGAACATCACTATGAAAAGATCTGGCCATCCTATTGAGAGCTGAACATTCATTCAAATCACATCATGAATATAACTTAGTCAAGGAAAGAGGTATTCCATGACTCCACTAATTCTTATGAGAAATAAAAACATGTTATATGGGGGGATTCTTCATGGGGTATTGGTATGGTGGTTTATAACAACATGCGGAGTGGATCCATGATGAGAAAGTAACGAGTAGTGGTGACAGTTTAGAGAAGTTGAAAATATGATGGAGTAGTGGTCTATAAGCTTCCCTAGTATAGCGGACACGACTCTACCATTATATCCACGATGTCCATCTCTCCATCCCTTCACTACATCCACTACTTACGAGGAAATAGTGTGTGTCCTTGCAACTATAAATAGACTCATTTGTCTATCCAAAAAATGGAACAAACTTGCCATTTTCAAGTTCCGATCTTTCATATTTCAACCTTACACAAAGAGATACAATCACCATTAATTTCCTCAAATTTCTCTTTTTTCCATCCCCTAAGATTAACCCATCTTTTCTCCTTATGAGCGAAGAAAAACGTGAACGTCCATTTTCTTGGTTTAGGCTCGTTTTGTATGATTTTGATCCCTGAACCTAAATAAACTACTTTGGCAGTATATTGTTTACCCTAGAACCAAATTTTAGGTACAAACAATTGCGACTACAGTGGGAGATCAATCTCTCGGTCACAGAAGTCAGTTCTCTCACTAGTCAAGATGGTGGGCCTTATGTCGGATTCAATTGCTACCAATTTCAACATTTCCCCTATCAATATCAATAGTGATGCACACAACCCTTCTATGACAATCAATGGAACCAACAACCTGAGCCTCACCAACGGTACCACCAGTTGAAACCCTAATCACCCTGGCTGAAATAATATGAAGACAAGAGTCTCAAGCAAGAATTCTAGCAAGACTTGAGGATGCGGTAAGCGCTCTATTCTCTTCCCTTGTCAATTTAATTGAAGAAGTAGGTGTCGTAGTTCTTTTGAGCGGGGCCTAGAATCCACAAAATTAGGGATAAACCTCTCGATTGTCGCTTTCCTACGTCACCATATTGGGAGTTTTACCACTACTGAAAAACTGGTGGACTAGGAAGCTACATTTCTAATTGAGAACTGGTGCGAGCTTCTCTACTTTTCCAAGGATCAACGTGTCGACACCTTTGCTGCTCTTAAACGCATAGCCGTGAACACGTGCCTGACACCATCCCCTATGGAGACAGAAACAGTCATGCCATACAATCTAGATATAAACAACGTCACCTTCACCGAGGAGGCCATGATGGCCAAGGAAGGCCACAATAGATCCATGTATGTCACTGCTCATATTAATGGGTTCGAATTCAAGACGGCCCTTATCGACACATGAACGGATACTAACGTAATTATGCTTGGGACACTCAAGGCTTCCCAAGTCCCACTGAACAAGATCATACAGCATTCCATAGTGATGAAGGATTTCGAAGGTAACTGCACTAACTCCTATGGCCATGTTTATTTAAGATTACAAGTCAGTCCTATTGTGTCCAAGTAAAATTCTAAGTCATTACGAAAGAGCCCGAATACCATATGATACTAGGGCGCCCATGGATACATTTCAACAAGGTTGTTCCTTCCACCTACCATCAATGCATGAAAGCAGTAGTAAACGGAAAAATCGTACACATAAACAGCATTCATAAGGGATTTACTTGTCTATGTATCATTCCATTCGATCTTTTAGGCCCCTACCCCATCACCCTACACTCCAATGTATGATTCTGAGTTCTTCAAACCAGAGGACAACGCTATCAAGCCATCCAACAAGGTCTACAGCACGTCGCTACCCGACTGGGCGTCAATAGCAGACGAACCATCAACCCCTGCCATAAGAGTCGGGTCATCAGGAACGACTTCCAACGTCAAACCCTCTAGAAGCCGCTTTGGGACCCCCAATGCCACATATCCTTCACCTACTAAGGTAGGCCATAGCTTCGTAACTAGTTACGACAACAAGGGAAAGGTGGTCTACCTTCACCATCGTTGTTAGCAATTAACATGGGAGGCCCAAGAAGAGTCTTCGTGCCCAAAAATATGCAAACACCGCGAAGAGCAATATCATGAAGAGCTCTAAGACGCATCACGAGAATTAAAGGACGGAACAGATGCTACGACTGAAATGATCGAAACCATCAACCTAGGAACAAAAGAAAATCCATGACTCGTTTCAATCAGCTCAGCCTTGTCACCAGAAGAAAAGGCGGGCCTCGTCAATATACTCAAGGAATACCAAGAGTTCTTCGCTCGGAACTATGAAGAGATGCCAGGGTTGGAATATAAACTGGTCATCCATCACTTACATGTTGCCCCTGACGCCAAACCAGTCAAACAAAATCTTAGACTGTTCGGGCACGAAGTCGATGAGCAAATCAAGACTGAAATTCAGAAGTTGCTGGCAGCAGGCTTCATCAAGCCTATCGGATACCCCAAATGGTTGTCCAACATCGTCCCTGTCAAGAAAAAGAATGGACAAATAAGATGTTGCGTGGACTTCAGGAACCTGAACAAATGACTATCCTCCCTCGAACATCGACATGCTTGTATATGCCACCAGTGGACATTGTATGTTTTTGTTCATAGATGGCTATAATGGCTACAATCAAATAGAGATGTATGAATACGATGCTGGGAAAACTGTGTTTCGAACCCCTATCAGGAATTTTTATCACGCGGTGATGCCCTATGGATTGAAGAATGTCGGCGCTACTTACCAAAGAGCCATGACAGCAATCTTTCTGACATGATACACAAGTAAGTAGAAGACTATGTCGATGATGTGGTAGTAAAATCCAAAACCAGAGCATCCCACAAAGACGTCCTATATCAAGTCTTCGAGAGATACCGCAGATACCAATTGAAGATGAACCCTCTGAAATGCGCCTTCGGTGTCTCATCCGGGAAGTTTATGGGATTTTAGGTAACATCAGAGGGGATCAAGGTGGACCCGACCAAAACACAGGCTATCATCACCATTTCACCGCTGCGCACTACAAGGGAACTTAAAAGCTTCATAGGAAAAGTATCATATATTCGACGCTTTATTCTCGGGCTATCTCAGTTTGTTGCTTCATTTACACCCTGCTAAATAAAGGGGCGAGTTTGTCTGGTTATCTACACAACAAAAGAAATTCTACCAGATCCAACAATTATTGTTATCACCAGCTGTTATGAAATCTCTAACTTCGTGCAAACCATTACTCCTCTACACAGCCTTTCAGCGAAGTTGCCATATGAAACCTATTGGCTTAGGAAGATGACATAGGGACTGAATGTCTCATCTACTACCTCAGTCGTACGCTAAGAGATGCAGATATGAGATATTCCAAGTTTGAAATAGCATACCTATCCTTGGTGCATGCCATTCAGAAGTTTCAGCATTATCTACTGGCGAATAAGTTAGTGTTGATGTCTAAGGATTACCCTATAAAATTTCTACTGTCGAAACCTGCTCTTATAGGGCAAACAGAAAAATGGTTGCTACAAATGTCATAGTTTGACATATCGTGTGTATCCCCAAAATAAATAAAGGGACAAGCGGTCGCAGACATACCCGGGGAATTCCTAGACATCTCGCTTGCCGAAGAAGAAGCCTGGTTATTATACTTCGACGGCTCTACTACCCCTAGTACCAACACTGGGGGAGTCAGTATTGTGCTGATCTCGCAAAATCGCGAAGTTTTCTCGCATTCGTTCAAGATGGAATAAGAGTGTACCAACAACTCCTCCGATTATGAATCCTTCCTACTGGGATTTCCTCCATCCAAGCAAGCTGGAGCTACACGTATCGAAATAAGAGGAGACTCGAAATTACTAGTGAACCAGATGAATGGGATATATTCTCTCAAGGATGAAACCCTAGCCCCATATAGGGATGAAGTACATAAGCTCTTAACTCACTTTGCTGAGGCGACGGTCATACATACGGGGCACGCCAACAACATACACGCTGATTGCTTGGAAATTCTAGCCTCAAAACTTCAGTTTGAAGACTCAGAGACGACCCTTGCTATATAGAGACGTACCATGCCTTCAACCTGGATGGACATGCCTGATGAAGAACAAGCCAACGACTGGAGGACGCCTATCATCCAACATCTAAGTAACTCACATAGCCAAAGAAAGGTCATTCTTAAATATTTAAAGAATTTTTTCCTATTACATGGAGTATTATATCATAGAAACTCAGATGGATCTCTGTCGAGATGTCTGGGAGATGATGAAGAACAAGGGAAAATTAATCGAGTACACCGTGATATGTGTGGTCATACACTAGTGGTAACCCTGTATAGACATCTCCAACATCTTGGGTATTATTGGACCACCATGGAGGTTCAATCCCGATCGTTGCAGGGGTCTTGCTATAATTGTCAGATCCCGCCACAGCAGACAGAGATACTAACTATACATATGTTAGGGACCGATGGGACCCATATATCAAATATCTCCTAGATAATTTCCTACCTCAAGAAAAACAGGAAGCGGCACACTTGATCCGAAAGGACAAGAGATTTTTCTTTTACGAAGGAGTACTCCACCGGAAGAGCATTGGCGGAGATATGTTGCGATGTTTGGAAGAAGAGGATATTTGGACTATCCTGAAAGAAATGCACGAAGGGGAACACCAGGGCAAGATAAAATTATTTCTCCAAGTCTATGAGAAATACTGCCGACCATGGAGGACGATGCAACTTCATTTGTTCATAAATGTCAGTAATCTCAAATCCCCGACAACTTCATTCACACACCTTTCCTTCCCCTCCACTCGGTAAGCAGCCCTTTGCCATTCTATAGTTGGGTAATGGATCGCATTGGTAAAATCAATCCATCCTCTTTAAATAAACATGAGTACATACTCACTGCCACGGAATACTTCACCAAGTGGGTCGAAGCCGTACCTCTCAGAAGCACGACCAAAACAACCATAGTAGCCTTCATCAAAGAACATATTATATGCAGATTCGGAATACCAAGCACATCATAACGGACAATGGTACTTCATTCGCAAATAAACACGTCTGAGAGTTACTCGAGGGATATGGCGTCAAGCAGGTATTCTCCACAAGTAAGACTTGTTGATTTATTTCATTTACAAACAGTAAAATAAAAATCACCATCTAGAGCTTACCACAAAACATTACTGTCCGGCGCTAAGCAAGGGACTTAATGTTGATGGTGGATTTTTGACAAGGGAGAAAATTGTAATATTTCCTTTTGTCTAATTGCGGAAGCGCAAAATAAATATACATAATTTCTTGACAAGCAACAAAATTATGAATAATATTCATATCCTACATTGTGCAAGAAAATCGAGAAGGGATATTCAGCCTGTGGCTAAATTATCCATGTAGATCTTTTTGCACATATATGCACCATAGAAATTTCACAGTTATATTCAACTAAATCCTCGTTATTTCATGTGCATCTATGCGAACTATTTGTATAAGACAGGATACGCTGATTATACAAAATTACGGACATTCAGAATAGAGGCTAAGCTGTATCAGAATACAAACGCTAATTAGATGCATACCATCTAATTGTAGAGTCGTACCAAGCATAATTTCAAGTTGCAAACTTCATGGCTGAATCTCTTAAAAATGTTCATATGCACTGCATAAAAGTTAAGCATAAAATGCTAAAAATAAATCTCATACATTTGAAAACTCTAAACAAGCCATAAATATGTCCAAGATATTAATGAATGTCAAAGCTAGTGGTGCATAGGAAACAACCATGGAATTAGAAAATCCTAGCCTTATCCACACCCCCAATACCAATAAGTAACACACATATGTGCCAAAAGGACAGAAAAAAAGCCAAAAAGCCAAAAAACTAATAATCACGCCCCAAACAGGCCATAGCCCTGCTAGTGCTAGCACTATGCTAGAACCAGCGTTGTACTAGCTCCAGCGCTAATGAGTTAGTGTTGAGCAGCTCTAACGATAGGCTAGCTCCAGCTCTAACTTGTTAGCACGTCCAGCAACATTGCTAGTATTTTTTTTCCTAGGACCATTGCTAGCATTCCCTTCTTTTGCGGCGCTAACTTTTCTAGGCCTTATTAGCAAAAGCATGGCTAATGCTAGCACTATTCTGAGTCCACGACTCCACCAATTCCTCCGAGAAATCAAATCATGTTACATGGGGGGGATTAAACATGGGGTTTTGGTCTAGCGGTTACAACAACATGGGTATGGAAACATCCCATGAAAAGGAAGTTACAAAGTAGTGGGAAGGCTGAAGCAGTTAATGGAGTAATGGTTTATCGAAGATTCCTAGATGGTTCAACTATTAACCCCAAGACTTCCACCTTTCCATCTTTTTCACTACTTCCATTACGTTACAAGGAAGCGTGTGTTCCCAAACTATTATAAATAGGTTCTTTATCCCATTTCAGAAATCACAACAAGCTTATAATTCTCATAAGCTCTGTGTTTCTCTAAAATAGTTCAGCAACTCTTCACATATTTCAACACACAGAATTCCGTCAACTTTCTTTGCTTCCCTCCCTTAAGATCAACCCATTTTTTCTCCTTGTGACCGAACCAGGGCGGAACAACTACTACCGTGGTTTAGGCTTTTCCTTCACGATTTTGATTTCCAAATCTAAAGAAAGTACTTTTACAGTACATTGTTTTTCCTAGAATCAATTTTTAGGTACTAACAATTGGCGACCACAGTATGAGATCAATCTCTTGGTCACGAATCCAATTCTTCAACCGTCTAAAAATCAACTCTTCAATTACTCCAAAAAAATGGTGGATCTTAGGTCGGGTTCAACAACCAATCACAATTCAGGTTGAACAATCACTCACAACCCCGGAAATACCAGTGGCGGAATTCCAAAGATTATTCCTTAAAATACCATCACTTAAAATACCAAGACTCCTCTTCGTACCGTTGAAGTTGTCAAAAATAAGGAACATGCATCACCTACAATGGCATATTTAAGGAAGCGAAAAAACACCTTGGATGAAACTCAAGTAGCCATGGCCACTACCCATAAGGAAGTTCTTACTTTTCTTAAGACTCTAACGAAGCAGTTATCGCTGGAGCAGCGTCATCGTCAAATGAAGAAAGTCAAGAGCACAACTGCCGGCGGCGCCATCACATCAAGAGATAACGCCTAAGTAGATGATGAACTAAAGTTTATCACCGACCGTGTACCATAGAGGAGCCAACGAAACTTTATCACTCGTGAAGATTTGGAAAGGCTCCTGCGAAATCGTCGAAAGGAAGATTCATCTTCACTCCACCAACATCAACCCCCTTAACCAACTGAAATCCAGAAGATTGCACTGCCAAACGGGTATTTTTCTCCTTTATTCTCATTGTACAATGGCACCGGGAATACTCGAGAACATATTTCTCGATTCTTGGAATCATTAGGAGTGCATGAATATAACCAAGTGTTGCGGCTCAAGGAATTCTCAAAATCTCTTATTGGAAGAGCTTACACCTGGTAAAAAAATCTATCCCCCAACAACATCTATAGTTGGCGTCGGCGGCGCCGAAAATTGATGTGTTTTAGAATAGTGGTAAAAAGAGTTCGTTACTAGACTTGTGAAGATAATGATTTTAGAAAATAATAGACTTAATCTAATTAAATAAAACAAAGCAAAATAAACTAGAGATGATTTTATCAAAGATGGAGAAAACCAGGAATCATGACTCAGTTATTTCCAACAACTTATGTGATTAATCATGTAATTTTTTTTAAATAAGTTAAGCTAAAATATTGCCAAAATATGATTTTATGTAAACAAGCAGAGGTAAATCACAAGCATGGGACATCAGAGGTTGTCAACCCAGCATGACCCATCAAACAAAAACACCACTACTGAATGAAAACCGTTTTTCTATTTCAAATCTATGCAATTTAATAAGTAAGGAATTATAAAGAAATTAAATTAAATTAGACTTACCACATAATATTGAGGGAAAAACCTCCTCCATCATCCCAGTAAATGTACTTAGCTCATGGTGAAGAAAACTTGCTCAAAATATCTTTTCATTGCTCCAAAAGTTGATTACAAGGTGAAATAATGGTGCAACAGCTGAACAGATACGTGTATAAGTGTCACAGAACAGGGTTCAGCTGTTACAAAAAGATATAAACAACAAAGGAGGGAATGGAAATAGCAACAGGAGCGGGAGAGAACTGCAACACTTGTAACTGTTGCCGTATCTTCTTCTCAGGTGGAACAACACTTGAAGAACAGCTGCCGGACCGCGCCGGATCGCTGCCCAGTTTCCGGCGACCTTGTTTTTGATTCTCTAGGCTTGTGTCCTCGTTTCTCTTCACTCCTCTTGGTATATATAGGATATACAAACTCTAGGAAGTCTCCTAATCCCAATAGAAGTCTTTAAAACTTATCCAAATCCTATTCTAAATCTCTTCAACTCATTCCGGGTGAAAAAGGACTCACCGGCAAAAAGAGTGGCTGTCAACCATTGTTTTCCGTTGTAAATCACATGTTACGTTATCTTAAGAGTATTTGAACAATTTGGGATACCAAAAACACAATTAAATCCTCAAAACTCGGTTAACCAAATCATCCAGACTTTTCTTTACGTAACCCATATCTTCCCGCCATTTTCGGTTTTTTTGAAATGTAAAAGGGGGTGCCCCCAATCCAAAGTGTGGGTGCCTTAATCCATTTTTCCCGGGTGCCTTTAACACTTTTCGAGCCAATTTTTTCGCAAATGTTTATTTCTCAAAAATACCTACAATGACATAAAAAAAACATAATAAGTGAAAAATCGAGTACTATCGAAGCAGATATTCGGGCGCAATATAGACACAAAAATGTGCCTATCAAATACCCCCAAACTTACTATTTTGCTAGTCCTCGAGCAAACTAATAAAATAAAAACCTAACTCACTTTCGCAGGAATCGCGACTACATTTAGCATATGTAATAAGCCGTTAAACCCCTAGGTGTCCCTAGTGGACGAGTTTTGTCTCGTGAGGGTTTACAAGAGGTATACCCACAAAACCTTTACTCCAGATTTTAGCAACTCGTGAACGATTAAGGATAGATATTAAACAAGCTATTTAGTTGGTTTAGTCAACTCATCGCCTATAAGAATCATTACCATATATTAGTCCAATTGCGGTACACGGGTGTTTACTCAAGCATACTAAAATTCATATATAAGACAACAGAGCTCTACTCGGATAATTGTTCAACCACAAGACTCAGAATCTATCCCAATTAATCACATGAAAAGATTTAGAAGATGGACATAGAAATATGAAGGTTGCACATGTTAACTAAGGTGAACGGTGTTTCCCATATCTGTCTGAAGGTCAGTGCCAGGATGAATCCTAATGGTTTGAGATACATGGTCTTAATCATAATACTAATATCGATTCAACTGGTATATACAAGGGTCCCAGCGATCGATTTATTGAAAATAAAACGATAAATATATTGACAACATGATTGGATCAAATTGAATCCAAGCGCATGATTCTTATCAGCATCTTACATGATAGTTCCCATGGATCCTGCGTTCCACGCTTGCTTAGGCGACGGAGACAGGGAGAACACACACATATTGCTATCAAAGTGTCAATGTTTTTTTTTTTTTTTCTTCGAATAAAGCAAGAATTCGGCTTGATCTCAAAACACTCTGCTCTATTTCATCCTGAAGGTGATAACAATTTGATACTGGGCCCCAACAATCACTTAGAGAAACATAAAATTGCAAAAAATAAAAACAGAAAGTGATATGGTCGAGATAGACTCTGAGGTGTGGTGACGACTATCATGTTATTTCTAACACCTGAACTCTTTCTTTTTATGAATAGACCATTTGACTGGGCACACCATGAGGATCCGAGTTACAACATGATTCTGGGACGCCCGTGGGTCTGTAGCAAGAAGATGGAAGTAGGTGTATCTTCTTTATCAGCGCCAATGCCTCCAAGAATTTCAAACAAGCCGACAAATCCCGAAGATTCCTTATCAGATGAGTTTTGCCGCACAATGAATATGGATGTGAAGCAGTTGCCAGAAGAGGACATGGAATCATATATTCGAAGGTCTCGCACACAAGTAAGTCACATCCAACCAATTCCTTTGAAACAAGCAATCCCACGTCCCATCGGAGCTTCGGACTTGACATGGATATCAACCCTAATCTGACTCGGCGATGTGAATGGGAAGTTGATCCTTTTCAAAATTTTATCAAATTTGTATGTATTGTCTCTACTAGAGATAAGAAGATTAATAACCTGGTTATTCAGAAGACATGTCCTGAAGTTGAGGGGCCTGAATCCAATGCCTTCCATGTCGGAGATATGGTGAAAAAAATAATAGCCTCTCCTGAAGAAGAGTCATATCTCATCACCGAAATCTTAATCGGCGGTTACTACAATCTTTTCAATACTAACAAGTAAGAAGGGGTGGTCAGACATGGAAAGTGGCTGGTATCTCACAACGCTTAAAGCATTTTACCACCATCCCGCTTTAATTTCCATGTTTTATGCAATATTTGTAATTCCTCCACAATGTTTGCAATATCTTGCATTCATACTTAGGATTTTGTTTCATTAAATCAAACAAAGTAATGTTTCTTTTCAAAAAAAAAAATATACCCCTTGCAAGTATTCAGAAATCGTTATCTACACAAAAACCCAAAAATAAAACCACAAAAAAGCCATATGTCTCAAAACCTATGAAAACCTATGAAAACTTAGGAAAACCTAGAAAAAATCCTTGGAAACTGGCTCAGTGCCTTCAGCATATGCCTTCTCCATTTGATCAAGCACCTTAGTCGTAAGCTTCAACTCCCAAGAAAGTCTATCAACTTCACATTTAGACTTGGCAACCGTCTCCAAGCTACAAGATACACCTTTCTTCTGCAAATACTTTTCAATAACTTCTAAATGACGACGAAGCTAGACGACATTAAGCTCAGCTCTTTTAGCGTCCTCCAAGGTATCCTTCCATTTTTGGAGAACTATCTCTGAGATTTATCTACGAGGAATAACAATCATCTCATTCACAGTTAGCAGCAGTACAAACATATTCCTCACCAGAGTACAATAGTTTTCAGGATTACCAACGAAGAAATGGCCAAACTTCTTCCATATCTTGGTGTACAGCTCAGTATGGTCTGAAAGAATAATAAATCCCCAAATGCATACGTTTTTGTGTCGAATCTTATCAAACTTGAAGTCGAAGTTAACTCCAGCATTCAGATACTCAGGTGGAACAATCTTCATCACATCAGCATTTTGATCCCCAAACCTAAAGAAAGTACTTCGACAGTACATTGTTTAACCTAGAACCAAATTTTAGGTATAAAATACTAGTACAACAACTCATTAAACCTTTCTACGTAATCATGTAGGCTTTCACCTAATTTTTGCTTAAAAGTTTGGATAGACTGACGAACAACAACAGTCTTATGGTGTGGGTAAAATTCTTAATAAAGACCTCTACAAGACCATCCCAAGTGGTGATTGTTTTAGAGGGAATGAAGTGATACAACTCTTTATCTTTCTTATCAAGGAAAAAAGGAAAAAAAACGCAATCTAAGCACATCTACAGAGACATTTGGATAACTCATGGTCCCACAAATTATTTCAAAGTCTCTTATATATGTGTAGGGATTTTCATTACCTAACCCTCTAAATGTACGAAACATGCTGATTGTTCCAGGTTTGTTATCCAATTTTCCATTAGAATTGGGTAAAACTAACCGAGTGTCACGTACTACTCTAGCAGGGTTCATACGGTCTCTTAGGGTTTTGTTTACCCGGGTTTCATCAGTATTATTACCACCCATTTCAGAATATAAAGATGAAATACCAACAAACGTGTAAGAAGTCGGACTCAAACAATAAAAATCGTTTTCTTCAAGTATATTTCCTACACATATCCAACGAGACATACACAAGCAAAATTACTAGTGTTTGATAAGAATCGTGCACAAGCAAATGCAGGGTTCACTATTTTAGGTAAGCTTGTTTTACCTTAGCAGAATATACATATAGTCAAAGACTGGTCAGCGGTACAACACTAAAGCTTGTGGAATTTCAGTTGGTAACTCCCATAAGGACAACGACACGGGTTCAGCGTACTTTTTCATGAGCTTTCCTAAACTCTGTGATCTGACGATGCAGAATGTTGTCAACGTGTTTTTTTAGTAACAAAATAAATACACAAACACACCAAAAAGGAAAAAAAAATCTAAAAATCTAAAAATCTAAAAATTGTTTCTAATAAATGAATTAATGAAAATCTAAAAATTAGAAAATAATGAAATAAAAATTGGGAATATACTAACCTTTATGGTGGGCAATTTTCCAAAAAAAAATAAAATATTACATGCACAACAAAGACAAGAAAATACCCAAATAAAATCTAAAGGGAACAAAATAAATAAAGATAAAATAAAAAATTTAAACTAACTAATCTAATTAACACAAAATTGTAATATTAACTAAAGATATTATTTCTCAATCCCCGGCAGCGGCACCAAAAATTTATAGGCCCAAAATCCAATGGCCGCAATCGTACGACGACTACAAAGTAGAAGCGGCAAGCACGGGTTTGTCCACGAAGATTGATTATAATATATTTAATTAATAACATAATTATATGTTAAAATAAATTTTTATTGATGGATCTTATGAACTAAATAGAAACACAACTAAACAAAATTATTGATTAACAATATGAGAAAAACCTAGGGTTTCGGATTCCACTACTTTTGATATTTGTAAAAATTAATAATTCACTATCTCTAACAGTTACTCTTAAATTACTCAAAACCTTTGAACTCAATCACATGTTTCGAAAAATTTATCGTTTTAAAAATATTTATACGTCTTATGTCATTTTCCAAAAGTCTAATTTTCCTTCGCTTATTAAATATCAATAGTTGAAAACTATTCAAGGCAATTAAAATAAAGCTCTATAAGAAGAGAAAATTATTAGTCAAATAAAAGCACAAATATTAGAGTAAAATATGTCAAAGAAATAAAATATTAATTATTACACATCAAAAGATAGTTTCCACTTACATCCTAGAAAGAAAATTAGCTATTCATGGAGAAAAGTATGGAAGAAAATTGTTTAAACATTTAATTTTATTGATGTGAAAACTGACCCCAGGTGTAGTACAATTCACTTTAGTTTCTATTGAATTAACGACCGATTCCAGGTGCAGTGGAAAAAGCACGGTTCTATGGTGTAGCTGAATAGACTGCTTTCTGACTTCTCAAAGCACGGTTCTATGATCCCAGAAACTGTTGCTAACACTATTCAGGAAACTGTTGCGAAAGCTATTGAATATGAAAGAATAGGCAACGTTTTTAGCGATAGTTTTGGTGATTATTTGTTCTTCTTCTTTCTTTTTCGTCTGTAATTGCAGATTTTTTTTCTTCGAAATGACTCTTTTTTTCTCGATATGTGGCTTCTCTATTTCTCTCCATATGCCTCTGATGCTTTCCCAACTCTCTATTTATACTAAACTATCGATACCAACCCCAAATCTCCTCTCGAATCTTCCCTTTTTATGAAAATAATCTCGAGAGAGATATTTTCTTTCTCTCGGATATTTTTCACGCTGTTTTTGATCTCAAACTTTAACTTTCTTCCAAACTTAATTTTATGTTTCCTTGATTAGCTCGAGAATAATATTTTTCTCATGATGTCCAAATCCTGTTGATATACTCTTTCTCAAAACAAACCCGAGAGAATATTTGTTTCTTATTGTTCACGAGATTTTTAAGGTTTGTTCGAGCCTCCCTATTTTGTAAGACTCTTATTTATTAAGGAAAGAAGGTATCTTGTCTTAATGCCTTAAAATTTTCCTTTGAAACACGTACAAAATCTTTACAGCCGAGAAGAAACTTTTCCCACCCAAATCTCGTTTGAATTTGAAATGAGGTGGGTTCCTTTAACCATAGCAGGGGTGCCTTTTTATCACTTTTAATCCGACTTTTCCACAATTATTTAATTCTCAAAAAAAAAAATTACAAAATAATAATATTAGTACTAAAATTGAGGATTAACAATATAATTATGAGATCAAATCATATACAAAAACGTGTTTATCATAGGACAACGATGGCAATGGGAGGGGGTGGAACTTGCCTTTACCAGCGCTGTGACAAGATAATGGCTGGTGTCGTAAGACATCGTTGCTAGCACTAGTAGGCCCTAACCTTAAATATTGATATTAACGCTAGTAAGTGCCAGCCTTAAATGTTGATTTTGGTGCTTGTTTGCACCAACGCAAGCCCTTGAAATGCTTGGCAACACTCTTCTGACACTTAGCATAAACTTTAGCCACAATCTTGTGAGTCTCAACATATTTCATGTATAATTTAAGAGAGGACTACATATTATAACATGAATTAGGAACAATGTCAGAATAAATTCATAGAATCCAATAGAGGATATCTATAAACAAGTTCAGTAATTTATTCGGGCGGATTGATATATAATTAATAGATCTCAAGTATTGAAGGTCTATGTAGATGTTGTGAAAGTAGTAACGAATCAATATTACTCAATGGGAGTCTGAATATTGATATATACATATATAGGAATTTCAAGGAATTTAGCTATGGAATTAATTCACTATAATAGGTTCCGAGTCATTCTACACTAGCGAGCAATCTATTTAGGAGTTTTCAAATCATTAGATATTGAATACATAAATTAGTACTGAAATATACAGTACAGACATATGGATACCGAGTTGTACAATAAATATATTATACGTATATAAAATACTAAGAATTTAGTTGGGTGAAGATCTAGCATGTATATAATCATAGACAGGCTCTAGGGATCAGTGCAGAGCCCTTATTGGCATTGGTTGAATCTAGAGTCTCAATTCTTTACGAGATCAAGACTTTATAAAGACTGTATATTTATGATACAGAACCAAAGACAAATTTACCAAATGACAAAAACCTACCTTCAAAACTACTTATACTTTTAATTATAAAGTAAAGCAAGTCACAAAAGTTAACGAAGAAAACCGCTAAGCAGAAAAACCATGGGACCTCATCCAATTTGAACACACATTGTATTAAGCCGCTACAAACACTAAACTACTATATGACTTCGGTATGGAATGTAATTGATATAAAATAAACTCTCCAAGATACATTGTTGCAGTTGTGCCTCTATGTCACTTGATGCTCGCAAGAACCTACGCATTTGATTCCCCTAACTGAAGTCCTTTACAGACCTAGGAGTTGCCCCATATTCCGTTGTGAAGACTAGCACTACCCTTCCTCCAACAGGACATGATGCCTGGTGATTTCCTTTCTGATTAAAAATCAAGGTAATAAAAATCTATTAACAGATTTAAAAGAATCTAAATCTACAAGACTAGGGTTTATTTTCTTCAAAAGTTATAAGATACCTAATTAACTATCTTCACATCAATCTACAATTAAATATGGAATCTTGTAAAAAACGTACAAACAAGAGTTCTATTGATAAGAGTTATTCAATTGTGTTATATTGATTCCCCTAACTGAATTCCTTTACATACCTAGGAGTTTCCCACATTCCGTTGTGAAGACTAGCACTACCTTTCCTCCAACAGGACAAGATGCCTGGTGATTTCCTTTCTGATTAAAAATCAAGGTAACAAAAATCTATTAACGGATTTAGAAGAATCTAAATTTCTAAGACTAGGGTTTATTCTCTTCAAAAGTTATAAGATACCTAATTAACTATCTTCACATAAATCTACAATTAAATATGGAATCTTGTAAATAACGTACAAACAAGAGTTCTATTGATAAGATTTACTCAACCGTGCCTGGTGATTTCCTTTCTGATTAAAAATCAAGGTAACAGAAATCTATTAATGGATTTTGAAGAATCTAAATCTATAAGACTAGGGTTTATTCTCTTTAAAAATTATAAGATACCTAACTAATTATCTTCACATCAATCTACAAGTAAATCTGGAATCTTGTAAAAAACGTACAAACAAGAGTTCTATTGATAAGAGTTACTCAATCGTGTTTGAAGTTTTTTATCAAATCTGGATTTGATCAGTAATTCTTGAATATGCTTATATCAGAAGAGATGGACCTTGGAATATACAAGAATTATAAACAAAACAAATATATATATACAGGTTACAAAAATATCGTTTTTGGAAGATATGTGAACCTGTGCTTCACGAATCCCAAGTGAAGTCTTTCAAAGTTGTACCTTAGATATCGAAGATCCTTAGGTGTTTGGAGAACAAACTTTGCAACAAGATACACAAGCATATATGGGTTGATATTTCTGTATTGATGATGTCTTTGTAGTTATCAATCAAGTTTGGGTTGTTTAAAATGTAAGCAGTGAATTTTTTGCAACCCAAGTAAATCCTCAACATCTAAATCTAAGTCTTTCTTAGATACATAAATTTGTTCTTTAGTTAGATGTATACTTGCATTCAGTTTATTTCCATAGTTTGAAGTTGTACACAATTGTTAACTCAAGTAAATTTTATGAAAAAAATTACTACCAAAGTTATCAAACTAAAAAGGGAAAAGAACTATACTTTACAAACAAAGGAAATAGCTAAGAAATAACAATTCGTAAATATGTGGAAAATTCTCCTTGAAAATCAGAAAAGAATGCATGAGCCCAAAGCCAATAAAATATAGGGTTGGCCCGTTAACTTTTTAGTTTCATGAACTCAATGAATGAATCTGTGAACTTATAAAAGAGAAACATATAATTCATAAGCTAGTAGGCTCGCGAATTCAAGTAGTTAGGTTCACGAACTCAAATGTTCACAAGTCACAAAAGAATTTTTCTACACTAGGTTCGCGAACTCAAATGACAATAAGTCTTATTATAAATTTTCTAAAATAGGTTCGCGAACTTAAGTAACTTATAAGTGTTATATTTGAGTTCTAGAAGCTTTAGGTTCACGGACTCAAACTTTAGGCTCGTAAACTCAAGTGATTGAAAATCATTAGTAGTAAGATACTAACAAAACTTTTACAAACTCAATAATGAATATGCAAGATTTGAATTTTCATTAAAACACTTGTTCTTTCTCTCAGGCTTAGTTTCGAGTTCTCGACAAATAAGAGCTTGGAAATAAAAACATCACTAGACTTAGCAAAGACTAGTCAATGATAATATCTTCTTTTTAATATAATCTTTTACTAAAGTCCTTGACTTTGTTATGATAGATTAACAGATTTAAGGAAAATAGTCTGAAAGGAGAAATGAGTCTTCGTTAAGCCTTGATGAAGTTCTTCAAATTGATGTCTTTGTGTGATCTACAATTCTTTATTATTCATGAGTAACTAGGAAAGTATTAAGACTCTGCTACCTAATCTATTCCAAACCAAAGCTGACTTTAGTAGGCTAAATCAAGAAATAATTTTGCCATTTAAATTTGACAATAGACTTAACATACCAAGAATTATAGATTCAACCGAGCATTCATTTTAAAAATATGAGTTAAATTTTGTCTTATTTAATTATCTTTGATTTTTCTCTTTTATCTTGTTAAATGAAATTGAATTTCTTGTTTTATGGTAGAAACTATCGTTTAGTCCAATATGAATAATATTGTTCCAGTTTCGTCCCGTTGACCCGGTCCAATTGCTTTTTGGTCATTTTAAAAATATATTTTGTCTGTTTGGTCCAAAAATTATTGTTTGCTCCTGGGTGAACATTACCTTCAAAAATTATATTTTTCTAATGGGTAAAATACCCTTTTACCGACATATATATAGAGAGCTTTAAAAACAGAATCAGATTTTTAGTTTCTCGTTTTCTCTGCTATGAGCTGCGGAGATTTTTTTTCTAGGGTTTTCGTTATGAAGGTTAATGATGATGAAATTTGATTCACAGTTGATTCATTACGAAGGCTAATTCATAGTTGAGATATCTTCATATTTAATAATTCTATTACGAAGATTAAACGAGGATTAATTCATAATTGAGAGCTCGTCATCTTCTTTTTCTGGTAAGTTGGATCTTCATTATAGATTATAAATCTCTTTGATTTTCTGATTAAGTTGTTGATATTTGTAATCAAAATGTACGTTTATTGTAGATCTATGTTTATTTTTTAGTTTCATCATGGATTAAATATGTTTAGCTCATTATTAACAAATTCAATTTTGTATTTAGTTCCTGATATCAATCTACTTTCTTTTTTGTTTGATTTTTTGTTATAATTTTCGAATGTGACACAAATCTTAATTTTGTTTTTAGCTATTTTTGTTTATTACCATCAATTATGTTCAGTTTTTATTATTGCTGATTTTAATTTAGGTTTTTTCTATTTTAATTTGATTTGAAACAATGAAATATTATCTATAACAATGATCTGGTTCAGATTTGTTGTGTGTTTATTGTAAGGAATGAACTCTGGTCTAGAATAATGAACTCTGGTATATTTTCTGTGTGTTCATTGTAAGGAATGAACTCTTGTCTGGAACAATGAACTCTGTTATAGATTAGTTGTGTGTTCATTCCAAAAAAAAAACTCTGGTCTAGGTTTGTTGTATGTTTATTTCAAAGAATGAGCTGGTCCAGATTTGTTGTGTGTTCATTTTAAAGAATGAACTCTTTTCTAGAGACAATGAGTGTGTTCATTTTGAAGAATAAACTCTGGTCCAAATTAATAGTATTTTTATTTTTTTTATTTTTTCAGGTTCAATGTGTATCTTCCAAGTTGTTATGCAGTCATGTACTATGATGGACATGGAATTCCTCATTAAGTTTCTTTACAGTATTTGCTTAATGATTTCAAAATTTATGTTTGTCATTATTGAGATCCTTGACCCCTTAGTCGATAATTTTTAGTCATAGTGAAGGTTCTCAGAAAGTGTTTATCACATCTCATTTTGCTCTTCAAGGTCTAATTGTTGTTTCTTGTTCGGAGCATCTTACACATTTTGATTTGTTAGTTGAGGAGGTTTTTCATGGTGCTACTAGCTCTTCCTCGGGTATTTCTGTGCAGGTTCTCAGTGTTGATGAATCTTGTTCTGAGTTTACTGATATGCCAAAGATAAAATACATGACGGATGGTCATGAGTTGTAAAACCTATTTTTTCTGAAGGGTGAGAAGATATCTTTAAAGGTCATGGTCAAGTTTTCCATAGAGGTGTTGAAGAAGTACGTTTAGTTGTCCAAAATACTGTGTGAAGTCTGGTTTTAGAGCTAAAAAGGTTAAGAATGACAAATTTAGGTATACAGTCAAGTGTGCTAAGAAATCAGATTGTTCATGGTTTCTCCATGATGTTTCAATTGATACTTAGAACAGTGTTTTTGAGATTAAAATATACAATGGAAAGAACATATGTGATGGTGATTTTAAGCTGAAGTGCCCTCCTGTTACAAAGAAGTTGATGAAACATTAGATAAAAGATCATATAAAGGAAAATCTATTGTTCAAACCTAAAGAAATTGTTGCTCAGGTGAAGGTTGGTTATGGTATTAACATAAGTTACTATCATGCTTTTAAAGAGAAGGAAGCATCTCAGGTAGAGATATTTGGAGATGATGTAAAAAGTTATACAGATCAAGTTTGGTATGTTCAAGCAATAAAAGACAAAAATCCTAGTAGCTATATTAATTTTCAAGTTGATGAAAAGACTAAAATATTTTATAGGATTTTTATTGCTTTTGCTGCTTGTATTGAAGGGTATAAGTTCATTCGTCCTATGATATACCGTGATGTAACATTTCTTATCGGGAGATTTAAGGGGACATTGAAGGTTGTCATTGCGTAAATGGAAAACAATGTAATTTTTTTCTTTTGCCAGTTTTAGTTAATTTTTCTATGTTATGAGTTCATTTTTTACACAATGAATTCAGTTTTCACAAGAAAAAAACTAAGAGTTCATTATGTACAATGAACTCAGATTAACAGTTGGGCTTCAGGGGTTCATAGTTTCAGGGGTTTAGGGTTTTGGTGTTCAAGGCTCATATGGTTCATGGTAAACCATGAACCCTGAAACTCTGAACCTTGAACCATGTTCCCAGGGGCTCACAAGGTTCAGGGTAGAGAATGAATTGTACACAATGAACTCTATCTGCATAAGATAAATACCAAAAGGTTCATTCTAACAATGAAGTCTAACTTTCATAATGAGTTTAGTTCTTTCTTTCTTTTGTTTTCTATAGAATTTTTCCTTTTGGCGTTTGCTTTAGTTCCTGGTGAGGATATTGAAGGCTGGTAATGGTTTATGGAAAATTTGAAGAATGTTGTTGATCCTCGTCCTATTACCTTTATTATTGATCGTCATGATGGGATAAATCATGGTATTCCTAAGGTGTTTCCTAATTCCCATTATAGTTAATGCTATTATCAATTGAAGACTAACCTTCCTATCAAAAAAAAGTCATGAGAAATTCAAACAAGTTATGGATTTGTTTCATAAAGAAGTGTACTACTATAGTGTTGCCAAATATGAGTCTGCTTTAACTAAGATGTGCGTTATTAGATGTGGGTTTGTTTCCAAGTATGTCAGAGAAATCAATCTTAAGCATTGGGAAAATGCTTACTTTGAAGGATGTAGATAAGAAGATGCCTGCATGTGCTCTTGTTGATCGGATTAGGATAAAGTTCATAAGGTTGATGTCAGAAAGGCGTGAGGCTGGTAAAAATTTTACAGATAGTCTCACTCCTAGTTTTCAAGATGCTAAGTATAATACTAAAATAGGTGGTATATGGAGTGTTACTGAGTCAGGTGATGATATATATGAAGTACACTCTCCCAATTCTCATGTTGTGGGTCTGTCGAAGATTCATTTCTTCAAAGATGGTGAATTTTCGGTTTCCCTTGTGCTCATGCCACTGATGTTATTACTTGCAAGGGTGCTGAGATGTTGGAGTATGTTAATCGTTATTTAGGCACATTTCAATATAGGAAGTCTTATGCTTCTGCAATTTGACCTATTCCCAACCATGACAAGCCTGAAGTATATGAACCTGAAGCTATAATTCTTCCTCTTATACCAAGGCCACCTCCAGGAAGACCAACTCAAAAGCGTATTCGCAATGCTTGGGAGAAGGCTAAGAGGCATATGAAGTGTTCAAACTGTAACCAGGTTGGGAACCATAACTGAGATACTTGTCGTCTTTTACTGGAACATTAGTATTCAGTTTCATTACTAACAATGAACTGTTATTTTTCTACACTTCATTATGGACTATGAACTTTATTGTAAACTATGAACTTCTATTTTTTATACTTCATCTATTTTTTATACTTCATATAATTTTTTGTTAATAGTTCATATGTAAAAATGAAATGTTTTTCCTACACTTCATTATAAAATATGTACGTCATTCTAAACAATGAACTTCTATATTTTATACTTCATATAATTGAATGAACTTATATTCTTCATGTTCATTCCAATAAATGAACTTGTATATTCATTATGGTAGCATCCAGTTCATTATACTTGAATGAACTGCTTTATTTCTTTATCATCAATGAACTTCTATTGATTTTTTGAATCATGAACTTCCATACTTCATTAGAATGAACTGTTATTTTTACTAATAATATTATAGTTAAAAAGATGAAACATATTAGAGTTCTCAATCACAATAGAGTACCTATTAAACCATATAAGAGTATCTTTCACATAAAATATAAATGTACGAGCAAACGTCATCTAACCAAAAAGAAGTTGATTCAGTAATATTAGACATGTACCAAGATGTTAATTTTTACCATAATCTACCAAGAAGTTTTCTGTTAATGCACACTCATATATACCAAGATGTTGTTCATGTACTCTAGATTGGTTAATTCTCCCCATCTTTCTTCATCACCTGATGCAGTAAGAAGCTTGTAAGCCATTTTGATTCTCTTGGATTGCATCTTCTCTGTCATTTCAGCTTTTTCGAGCAGACTCTGCGACTTAGAAGTTGTTGGCTTGCAATTTTTTTTGATCCAGTAATATGTGTACAAGAGGCAGTATGGGTGTGTCCCTTGGTCTGGTATTCCTTGCAGATTTTCAAATTCAAGGTTATTGCATTTATCCCTTTTATGATTTTCTAGTCATTTGTTAATGTGTTTCATGTAGTAGGTAGTCATCTTTGTCGCATCTTTCTTGCATTGTTTACCCAGATCACCTCTTTTGAAGGAGTTGTGATAAATCCACTCGTAGTTGATGATGTCAAAGACTAAGAGATGTCAATGCTCCCCTACAAGAACTGTTACTTTACCAAGTTGCGGGTCAGTATTCAACGGAATGATTAACTTCTCAGTCTTGCTATGCATATTTGCTATGAAGTTATCAACTTCCCTTGTTCTATCATCTTCCTTCTTGGTTTGAAAAAATATCTTAAAACAAATAAATATTTTATAATTACCAGTTCATTTAAGATAAGTAATTTGTTAAAGTAAACTGTTCATTTCTCAAAATGAATAGCTTTCATAACATAAGATAAATTATAGTTCACTGTGTAGAATGAACTCTATCTTCAGATCATAAGACTAACAGTTAGAGTTCATTATACATAATGAACTCCCAAAAACAGAAGTAATTGGAGTTCATTCTGCACAATAAACTCCATTTGCACAACAGAAAGGCTAATAGTTAGAGTTTATTCTACACAATGAACTTTATTTTCATATCAGAAGACTTATAGTTGGAGTTTATTGTACAGAATGAACTCCCAAAAACAGAAGTAACTGGAGTTAATTATACACAATGAACTCCATCTGTACAACAGAAAGACTAACAGTTGGAGTTCATTTGTACAGAGTGAATTGTCAATCAACAAAAGTAATTTAGAGTGCATTAGGCACTATTAACTGCACAAGATAAAAACTAATACTTACAAATGTTGTTGGTGCCATAATTGCAAAGTTGGTGTACTTTGTTCGAGTCTCACTGTCCTGGATCTTCAAGTCTTTTCTCTTTTTTTTTTTTTTTGCAACTTTCATCTTTCTGAACCTATAGTAGAAAACCAAGGTGGTGTCCAAGTACTCATTAAAGAGGAGTGACTTGATGACAACCCCTTGGACTGACAATTAATTTTTTTGATCATTAACTGCTTTCCAAGTCGATTGACTGCAATTAGACAAACAAAGAATTATAGTTTAACATAATTAATCAACAGACATTAAAAGAAAAAACTATATATATCAAAAGTTTAAATTAATTATATTAACTTACAAAGCCATAGCTTTGTTGAAGAAATTCTGAAACACTTCCAACTGTTGCTCATTAAATTTGGAGTAGAATGACAATTGTTCCAGGTTCCCAAGATTTGGTACAATTTGGAAGTCTGAGTCTTGTTGGACCAATTTTTGTTTCTGCTTGAACCTGCTCATTCTGTTTTCCTTGTTTATCTTTGGTTGGATTATCTGTAGGTTCATTTGCAGGTTTCTTATTCTTCAAACTTCCATGTTCACTTTCTTCAATTTTCCTCTTTGCAGGTTCTTTTACCTTTTTTCCAGCTTTCTTCTCTTCTATTTTTTTCTTATTTTTTTCTTTCTTCTTTTTGCTTTATTTTTTCTCCTTTTTGTCTTCTTCTTGTCTTCAACAACTTTTGCAGGGAAATTCTTTGATATTGCTATTTTTTGGTTGAATTGGATTTCTGTTCAACCTCAATGTGAACTTTGTTTTCCTTTCACTGAAACTTGAGCCACTAGTGTAATCTTCTCCAATGGTTTTCATTGCTTTCTTGGATCTTGTAGTCATTCCAGTTCTCTCAACTTGTGATGGGGTTTATTGAGTCTTCTCCATTGATGGGCCAAGACCAGTTTTATTCAATGTTGCAACAATTTGAGAAGTTATCTGTACATTTGCTGCAGGTTGATATTCTAACATCCCAATTGAGAAAGTTGGATGTGTACAGCTGATATCGCTAACTGTAGTCTTAAAGACATCATCAGCTTCATTGAAATTTAAGTCTTCGGAACTCTGAATTTTAGAAACTATAACATTCATATTCATACGCTCTTCTTTCATGAATGTGATGTCATGTTTGATGTTTGTTGTAAAGAATAATTGAAGAATCAAAGATTAAGGAAAGAGTCAAAAGCGAAGAGTCAGAATTCATTTCACAGAATGAATTCCAACTCAGGAAGGCTAAGAATCAGAGTACGTTTCACATAATAAACTCGAACTCAGGAAAGGTAAGAGTCAGAGTTCATTCCAAAGAATGAACTCCAACTTCACAAGCTAAGAGTCAGAGTTTATTATGTGGAATGAACTCCAACTTCACAAGCATAAACTCAAAGTTCATTCCACATAATGAACTCCAACTACTTCACAAGCTAAGCTAAGATAAACATTTACAGAAGGAAAAAATATGTTTTGAATATTTACCTAGAGCCACACATTGTTCATTTGAAGGAACTGCATCTTTACCATTGGATGTCAAAAGTAATGGTATTTCTTGATTCATCACCTCATCAAGACTAGGTTGAACATTACTTAAAACCGAATCTGTACAAGGATTCTCAACATCAAATACTGGGAAATCATTCCCAAGCTCACCAACACCTTCACCAACTCCATTCTTATCATTCACACCATCTAGTATTCCATCAGTTTGAATCTCATCATCTTCTCCAAGATTTTCAGCATCTTTCATTTCCTCTTGTTCTCCAGCATCTTCAATCACACATTAACTTTTGTGTTCAATGCTGAAAACTTGACGCAAGAATTCTTCAGTTAATTTTGTGATATATTCTATCACATTTCCTCCTTCTTGCAAGAAAACATCACCTTCAGATTTCTTTGAATCCAAGTGTGTAGCAAGGCTTTCCATCTTTGAGTCGAAAGATGACACTTCTTGTTTGGTCATATGAACTCCCATCTCTTCAGCATGTTTTTCTGTCATCATCATGCTTAGATATCAAGTCTTGTAGTTCTTCCTCATGAGTAACTTTCAAAAGTTCTATCCGAGTGCTCATACTCATGAACTCTTCCTGAAACAACTCTTATTTTGTCTTCGCCATTTTTTGATTGAGGACTTCATCCTCAACTACAGTGTATGCTTCCATGAATCCTTGTGATAGATGCACATATACAAAAAGTAAGCCCAACTTAACTAAATAAAATTAAGATTTTTTTCTTCATAATGAACTCAATCTTTACAAGAGAAGATTAACACCTGAAGTTCATTGTACAGAATTAACTATCAAACAACAAAATGAACTCTAAATCAAGAAAGCTAAGAGTCAAAGTTCATTCCACAGAATGAACTCCAACTTCACAAGAATGAAATCCAACTTTAGAAGAGAATACTAACATTTTTCAAGTTCACTGTATAGAATGAATTACAAACTACAAAAGTGATTAGAGTTTATTTTTTACCTCTCCATATTGTGAAACATCCATTTCCAAATATTTGCAAATGTTGTCAATCTTCCACCTTACAAATTTGGACGGTAGATCTTCCAATATGCCATTTTTTTTTTCTATCTTCCACCTGGGTTTTATAGCCTTTGAACGTTCAGCAAACCAAATATGTAAATAAGAATTATAATTATAAGCCACAATTATGAATAGATTACGAATAAAATATACAATTCATATGTAATAGTTATTTATCTCACCAACAAATATAAGTAACATTTTTCAATGGATCCTTTTCTTCAACTTTCAAAAAAATGCTTGTATATCAAGTGTGGCCAAAATACTCTACCTTCTTCCTCTAGGAAACCTATGTACTTGGTGTGGATGGAACCTCCACCACCAATATTAAAAAATATGGTTGACAGGACAAAAAATTCAAACGTTCTTACAAGATTTTCATTAGATTGTTTACTTTTAACCAACTCAATGATTTCTTCTCTCAAATCAGTGTTCTTATATCAGTTTCTTTCTTCTTGGGTGCAACAAAGTGGGTTATATAGGACTTTCCAGTTTTATGATCTGTCAGGTTTTCTGAATCTAACAGATCCTCTTTTACTCTTCCTCCTGGGATACATAGAATCCTAAATAATACGGATAACTGTTCTAGAGAAGATCTTAGAATGTATGGTTTCTTCTTTACTTTGAAAGTGAACATGTGAGCTTTTTCAGTAACAAACTTGTGTGCATCAGATACACTAGTGGAGAATAGACAAGAAAGCATGGACAAAACAGGTTCTAAAAGCGAGTGAAAAAACGGATTACATCAGACTATGGACTCGGTTCTAATTTTGTCGTTCTATTCTAAAAAGGTCGGATTCTATCTGGCCAACTTTTAAAATGAAAACACACTTTATCCACTAGGTTATAGTCCGACCTTTATTTTGATTTTATTTTATAAAAAAAATGGATAGTGATTCAGCTGAATCTAAAATTTGATTAAAAAAAAGCTAAAACTGAAATTAAAAAACATTATATTAATTGGATTCGTTTTACAACTACTACAAACTACAATCGCTCAAGTTTCAATTCCCATTTTTTTTTTACAAAACACTATAAAAATCTAAAATGTATATCAATAACTACATCAATGATCGATTACCCAATGTTGATTATATAACTAGTAAATTATACTCATATTCTTTGTCTAAGACCAAACTATGATAATAGCTATTACCGTTTGAAAATAGTATGGCACTCTGAAAATGACAAACAATAACATCTAACCACCAAATTGTAGATGCCCAAAGTTTTACTTGCATTATTGTCAACACATACCTTGAGATGACATTTGCTGGAACCCAGTTGATTTCGTTGGGGTTGCAACACATATACGCATCGGCCTACTAGAACAATAAACCACGTTTATCATCACCAAACCTAATAAAACCATAACCTTTAGAACGTCCAGTATTTGCATCTATAACAACTTTTGTCCCTTTAACAGACGGGTATCTACTTGCAAAAGTTTCTTGCAATAAAGGATATGTAATATCAGAAGCCAAATCTCCTACAATTATACAACGGTCTGAACCAACATCTGAACGCTGGTCTCCCATGGCAAATGAATCCCAGTTCAATCTAAAAAAGTTGTTCTACATTTGGCGTTGCAGAGCCATTGTAAATCTGCAAAACTTTCTCAGCTGCTGCACGTGTACAGAACTCAATAAACCCATATCCTTTGGACTGACCGGTTTGCTTATTTCAAATGGCCCTAATGGAGGCAACCTACATTTTTCATAAAACCAATATCAGAAAACCAGGAGCGCATCCCGAAACGAAACTAGTAGACAGAATGCAGATTAATTATAACAAGCAAGACATAAGCAGTGAAGCACAATAATACCACAGATTACACAAACAATCCTTTTTGGAAAATCAAGTCAGATGAAGCTACAAACTTAATCAGAGTTAGAAAAGGTAGGAAAATAAATAAATCCAAAAAAAGGAACAACTTAGATTTTTATAAGTATTCAATTGAAAAAAGCTACATTCTTTTTAAGCACAAGAAAACACTTAACCTTTGATATTTGTTAATCAATCAGTCAATAAGGAAACAAGATCATCCAGATTTTATCTAATTACCTCTTCATAATTGCCGGACATACATATATAGCAATGAAGGAAGAAAAAAGAGATTTCATCGTATATATACTCGTTCCTGATATATTCATTATAAACAAATATTCGATAAACCAATTACTGTCTAAAACAGAGCAAAAAATAAATATAAAGAGTTATAGAGAGAAAGAAAACCTTTCCAGTATGAGCAAACCTTTATAATATACAAGTTTTACACACTAGAGAAGGGCTCTTTGGAGAATCCTTGGATTCAACAGAAGAAGAAGAAGGTTGTTCAGTAGCATTTCCTGTAGATCCTGCCGAGAACTTATCACATTCTTTCAGAGCTGTCAACCATCTTTGCAGCAATTGAACTCTTTCTTGTGATCTGCAAGAAATTGCAGCTTCTTCTAATCTCTTCAATGTATGCTTAGAACACTTAAAATTCCTCGCTACCTGCAACATCAAAGATAAGTCTGCTGAGACAACTAAGATGAAGGATAAACTACGAAATTGTAGTAAATAAATGGTACAATTTTGAACTGAGAACGTAACATTCCATATTTGTTACCCAAAACAGAAAAGACTAAATAGAGTACGCCACTTGCACTAGATTCAATCTCAATGACTTAATATTAAGACATGAAAAAAGCAATATAACTATGTATATAAAGTATACATGTGAAAAATAAATAAATACTTAACTCATGTTCATAGATTATGCAGGCAAACCAAAGAAGAAAATAAAATCAACCTAACCTCATGTTCATAGTATAAAAAATTATAAAACATACACTTAAAGAATTGTACTGATGATATGTAAATTACGGAGTCAGATACCTCTTTAACCCACAATTCAAGAAACACCCAATTTAAAAACACTAGGGTTTCATTATGATGAAAACCCCAAATTTGATTTCTATGAAAAACAAATTGATCAAAACTAAAACAAAATCAAACCCATGAATCAAACAATCATGCACTCAACTCTAACCCAACAGAACCAAGACGATATTAGTAAAAGAGTTTACCCTTTTTGTTGTAGAGATAGAGAAAGAGCTTAACACAGAACCTTGAAATCAAAAAGCCCTAAAATCAAAAACCCCCTAAACATGCAGTTAAACCAAAAGAATGATGAAAAGAAAAATCGAGAAGAGATTGAGTGAAAGAATTTTACCCTTTTTGCTGTAGAGAAGGAGAAAGACCTCAACAACAAACCCTGAAATCAAAATTTTGTAAAAGTCTTCTTCTTCTCTTGTTTCCTTATCATCAATTTCATCCCTCTTTACACAAAAAGCTCAGATTTTTAGGTTTATTATCGATATCAACACAATACACAAACATACATTTCTAGGGTTTGAGACCAAATATAGTACTGATTCATCTCTTTGTCTCCAGATTTGTAAGAAAGAGAGTAAAACCCAAATTAGGGTTTTAGGAAGAGTAGAAGAGAAAAAGAGAGAAAAGGGAGAAATGAGAGTGAGAGGCAGAGAGAATGAGTAGTGGGTTCTCTCTCTCCTTTAATTAGTATACATAATTTACCCCGACCGTTTTCTTTCAGAAACGGAGTTAGTTTTACAATTTTGTCCCTTAGATTAGGTCGGAATCTATGAAAGTTTAACTTTTCCGTGTTTATACTTTATACTTAGAAAAGGTCAGATTCTATCGACGCTATCAAAGATAAGGACCAAATCGGTTCTTTTAGAAATGGCATAATCACATTCCAAAATGCCTATTCTCCGCTAGCAATAATTTTTGAATCGCTTTTGTTAACTTAATCTATTCTGAAGCAACAATATTTGTATTGTCTTCCAAAAATACATTCATTACATTCCTAAATGGACTCTGATTCAACGATTGTTTTTGCTCTACATTTAAAATTTTATTGTTTTTTAACGCTTTAATACTATTAGCAAGGGAAATGAATGCGGCAAAACTATACTTTATCGTTTTGTCTACATAAAAAAATGAAAAAAATAATTAATATTTCATTTTATTTTATATATAATTAACTTTAATAATAAACATCTATAATGGAAAGCAATTTCAATTTCAATGGAGAGCAAAAAAAGAATAACAACCACATAAAGAAGGACCAACACTTAGAGTTCATTGATAGGAAGAAATTTAAAATAACAAGGCATCTGAAAAGTTCAAAGTTCATTCTACATAATAAATTCTAACCACACAAAGGACCGATACTTGGAGTTAATTGTGTAGAATGAACTCTCAAAACAACAGAAGCCTTTGAAAAGTTAAAAGTCCATTCTACACAATGAACTCCATCCATACAAAGAAGTACCAACACGTGGAGTTCATTGTGTAAAATGAACAGTAGAAACCAGATCTACAGTGCTAACAGTTTTTTTAGGTTTCATTATACTCAATGAACTCCATCCACAACAAGGAGGACCAACACGTGGAGTTCATTGAACAGAATGAACACTAGCATCCAGATCTACAGTGCTAACACTTTTTTTTACTCCATTCTCTAAAATGAACTCCATCCACAGCAAGTAGGACCAACACGTGGAGCTCAACATAATGAATCGTCAGAATTTCAGAGTTCATCAAAAATAGAATGAACTTTGTTAACACAAGAAGGACAAAATGAACTTTGACATCTAGATCTAAATGAAATCCGACCATTTTTCATTCAGAAGAACATGCAACATCAAAAATGAAATTTGATTTTGAGATTTAGGTTAACTTTCGTACCTTTCTTCGATGATTTTTTGGGGATTTCTTCTTCTATTTCAGAAATTGATTCTTCTTCAACTGCAACGATTTGCTTGTTTTCGTCTTTGTTTTTTTATTTTAACTTTGTTTTCTTCGTCGATTTCTTCATTTCTCTGGTTCGTTTTTAGGTTTGATTTGATGGTTTTTTCTTGTTTTCTAATTTGAGAGTTGTTGAGAAGTTAAAGATAAAATGATCTATACAATGGATAGAAGATTTGAGATCAAATGGATTTTCTATTTCTAAGAGAATTACCAAAGAATATGGAGAGATTTGGAAGATAGAGAGTTGGGAAAAAAAGTTGGAGAAGTTATGGTACATTGGAAAGCTAAAAAGATATAAGGTAGTTGTTAGGTTTAAGGCGATAACAAGTACGGAAGATTAGTTTGGTCAATTTAATATTTTTGAATAATTATAGACCAAACTAAACATCCAAATATTTTTCGGTGGAACAAACTAATGTGGTCCCGCGTATAAATCATCTAAAGCAAATTCCCAAAAAAAAAGAAAAAAAAGTATTTCAACTTTATTAATCTAAATAGTCGATCACTGACGTCATTATCATCACCACCGCCCAATAAACAAAAAAAAGATCGACCAGACCACTGTTACGACGTGGAATAAAATCTGGCTGTAGAATAATCACATAAGGTCCTTACACACAGTATCATCACCATTAGCCTAGTACTAACTAGTAGTCGGGCTCCTCGTGGATTTCTATGAAGTATTAAGTGGTCTGATTTTCTATTTTTTGTGCTTTTATATAAGACGACTTTCTGAGGAATCAGGATCAGTTTATTTCTCCTTTTGAAAGAGGAAAAAAAAAAAGGAAAATCAAAAGTAGGAATATTAACGTGTCTTCATCTCAGCGTCTCTCTTAAATCTTCTGAAATATAGGTTGTTGTTTCTTATTCTTATTCTTCTTCTTTTTTCTTGTATTACTATTACGTGTGTTCTTTGTTACACTGTCGGCAATTAATTTCGAGTTATAGATCCAATCAACTGTTAGCTCGATTTCGATACTCAAAAAGTATTATTTATTGATTCCTGTTTCAGTAATCATTTGAATGGAGGTGAGTGATTATCTGAGCTTAATTTGATTTTTATTTGAATTTGAAATCGTTAGTTTCATTTTATATCATTTCCATTCATATAAATTTCCCAAAATTTGAATAAACGATTTGCTTGACTGTTGAAAATGTCTTCCCTGGAACTTGTTAGGTTGAAAGATTTGACTATGTCCTATTTATTGTTTACCGTGTGTGTTATGTTTGTAGGGTTCACAAATGGATGAAACCAAGTTGTCTGAAAGTCATTTGGTATCGGCAGCAGCGTTCGTGGAGGGAGGTATACAAGAAGCTTGTGATGATGCTTGTAGTATTTGTCTTGAAGATTTCTGTGATAGTGATCCTTCAACTGTAAGCTACTCGATTACGATTACACATGTCTTAATTTAGTCATTTCAATAATTGATTAGAACCAATTTTATATCTGTCATGCAGGTAACTGCTTGCAAACATGAATTCCATCTTCAGTGTATACTAGAATGGTACAACCTTTGCATTTATTTATAATCAGAGTTTCTTATGTTATATGTTTGGAGACTCAATTATTATTTGGGATTTTGATGTTAGGTTAAGATCCAGGATGTTGTATAACGAGGAACATTTTCTTTGGGTCTAGGATACAGAGATTATACTCCATGCTGTATTTCTTGCAGTGCAGTTACAAAAACCTATGTTTGTTTAATTGTACTAAACTTTGCTTGGTCAACATTTGGAGTTAATTTTACGAAGCTTTGGCTAGGGGTAGTGTTGACAATATGTTCACTTAGATAAGTTAGTGGAATATGTGTTTGCTAATTGATGTTATTGTTCATCTTTTAGGTGTCAGAGAAGCTCCCAGTGCCCTATGTGCTGGCAATCCATCAGCCTGAAGGATCCCACCAGGTTTTCATGCTTGCTTTACTGTTCTGTTTTTGTTTTGTGTTTTCGGTTCCACTGAAGCTAATTATCTTAATGGAACCTTTTTCTTTCTAGCCAAGAGTTGCTTGAGGCTGTGGAACATGAGAGGAACGTCAGGTCCAACCGACCACGAAATGCCACAATATTTCATCATCCCGCTCTCGGAGATTTTGAATTACAACACGTATATATATCTTTTTCGGACCTTGTAACCACATTTAAAGGAACAACTCAGATTTTTTTTAAATTTATTCTCGGTGGTAACTCTTGCTTATCTTTTCATTTCTATGCAGTTACCTGCAGGCGCAAATGATGCTGAACTTGAAGAGCGTATTATCCAACATTTGGCTGCTGCTGCTGCAATGGGAAGGACACATCACATGTCTAGAAGGGATGGCCACCGAAATAGGTCGTCTGGTCAGGGTCGCCCACAGTTCTTGGTGTTCTCATCTCATCCTAATGCAGCTTCTTCCACTCCTATTATGGCCACTCCAGCTCAGAGAATTGGGGACGATGGATCTGCTGATCCAGTTGCCGCAACTAGTCCAACTTCCCCTCTCATGACGGTGGGAGAAGAAACCTCCTCAGGGACCCCACAATATCTTGCTTCCCAAGCTGATCAGGGTCTTACTTCAGCATCTGGATCTGGTCATTCTGCAGCTAATCAACGTAGATTTTCCTTTAACAGTCCAATGTACGGCAATCTGAGTTATCATACGTTTCATCTTCTGGTGGTTGATGGTTATTTTGGTGCATCTTTTGCATTTTGCTAATCTTTTTCTTCATGTTTACGCGGATTTTTTTTCATGGCCATTTAGTAACTCTGCAGGTCAATCTTCCCCAACAAATCAAGATAGAGCAGGCCCATCTGAGTTACAGTCTTTCTCTGAAACTCTAAAATTGAAATTTAATGCAGTTTCAACGAGGTATTGGTCACAGAATTGAGTATCATCCTGCGTTAATTTAGTTACGAGTTGTGGTCATTGTTGGATTCTAGCTTATTTATTAATATTGTTATCTAAGGTACAAAGAGTCGATTACAAAAAGTACCAAAGGATGGAAGGAGAGGCTATTTTCTCGAAACACTGCGATGGCTGATCTTGGTACTGAAGTACGAAGAGAGGTAAATGCTGGAATTGCTAGTGTTTCTCGCCTGATGGAACGCCTTGAAACCAGTGGTAGAAACAGTGATGCTTCGGTATCAGATAACTTGGAAGAGGGTTCAGTTTCAGAGCCAGGTAACCAGATGATTGCAGAGAATCACGGTACCAGCCCTCTGAATGACAACAATCCTTCAGCTTATTGTGCTACAAGTTCTGGTCAACATTAGATGTCTTATATACCTCGGCAGTATCAAGTTTCCTCAGCATTTCATCCTTAAAGGTATCTATGTTTATATCTTTCGTGTCGTGTAAGTATTTGCTATATCAACTGTTTTGTATTCAACGTCATTTTTATATCTAATTAGATTTGTGGGCTCTTTTGTTCTGAAATAAAAGTGCTATACAACATTCCAAAACTAAGAAACACCAAGTTATGCTGATAATCTAGCTCTGAGGATGCCTTTCATATGAACCCTGCAGAACTTTATTTTGTTGTGCAGCAGGATACTGTGGGTTCTTAGGAATTGTAAGGTGTACATTTAGTTTGGAAAGCTGAAAAGACGAATAAAGTGGTTTAGCATATTTCAGATGGTATAGGGATGAGAGGGTGGTAAGTTGGCTATAGTATTTGACATGATTGTAAAGTGTGAATTCGATGTTGCCAAATGAAAGATGAAAATCAAAAGCCATATTTGTGTGGATTGAGCATGTAGGTTTTTCTCCTTGTTCAGCTGTGCTAACTGGACTAGGACCATCAGGGCATATGATTTACGTTATATTGAGATATTAACTGGTGTCTGGTGGCCTTCGATTGTCTGAGACCATATGTTGTCTAATGCCGGTGTGCAATACTGGCAAGACGTAACAGACATTGAGTCAGAAAATAGCTTAAAAGTAAACAGAAGACGAATGATATGTACTCGTGTCAGTTAAAATGTGCTTGATCTTTAGCTGTAACTTGGATCTTAAATTTTTATGCAAACAGAAAACATACACCTAGACCAATAAATCATGTTTAAAAGCTGCAATTTGCAAGTCAAAAAAATTTCTGCGCACAACATCTGACTTTACTATGGCCTATGGGCAACTACAGGCTGAAGGGTCCACAAGTGTCTTGCCTCAAGTATACGATGTCTCTGTGTAGAAACAGTAAAGTTTTACTAAGGTCGAGTTGGTGTCAAGCTTCCACCGTTGGAAGTCTGGAACCAATATCACGTAAAAATTTGTATTGAGTCTGGATGATATTAAATACCTATATAGACTCTGTATAGTTAGGCGGCCAAGGGGAACTAGCACCTACTAGTTGATGACTAGGCGGATATAATACATCTATGTATTTATATATCATATGTGTGTATTGAAAGACATAGAGATAGTCTAAAATAATAGCATCAAGAAGAAGAAATATAAGCTCATAACCTTTTAGCACTTCAGATATGATACCTAGAAGTTCAATTGTTTAAAGAAGAGAAATCAGCTGGTCTTCTTCTTTCTCTCTATACGTTTTAAAAAAATTTAATCAAATTGAATAACTATAATCGTATGTCTTAGTTGTTTGGATTAGCATTGAGATATTAACTTCATATCTATTTAAATTCTGAACTAGGTCTTAGGTGAGGCCTAGACAATTTTTTCTTAGTCGGCCCAGCACATTAGTCACTAAGCGCCCACAAGTTTGAGGCGCCTTTTGGCTGCTTAGGCAGGGCCTTTAACTAGATAGCCTATACTTTACTTCTTGGGTACTTCACACTGGTTTTAGCAATATTAGTAGTGCTGGTATACCCGAGAAACAAAATAAATTCTGGAGTTGTTTTATTCCTATTACTGTGTATGTCCCTGAGATGCTTTAAGTAGATTTTAAGGAGAGAAACACACTCAGCATCAGCAGGGGTATCTGGTTGGTTGCTCATAGAGCAAGTGGAAGTTTTATGGGTTTGGAATCCATCCAAAGTATAAGGCCTGCCACATTGGATTAAGGAGTGAAATCTGGAATAGCAACTCTTTATGGATTACTTTATCAAAGCGAGAAGTGACTACATGGTGCGGGTAGTCACTTCTCGCTAATTGAGCGGCCTCAGCCATTGGATTTACATAGATTGTCACGAGCGGGAATTCACTTACGGCTTACCGCTTTGTTTTGGATTCCAGGGAGTGTTCCAGCCTTCCCTGTTGTTACATGCTTTGGAAATGTCGACTTTGGAAGCAACTTTGGAACCATTGAAGTTGCTTATTCCATGGATTTCTTGGGATTCCTTTGGAATGGAAGACCATAAGACTTGCTCTTAAACAGTTGAAAATGCTAATCCATTGATATCAAAGCTGGGAGTCCCAAGCCATAAACACCAGTTCCATGAGTTAAATGATAGATTTATTCTGTTGCTGACATGTAAGAAGGTCACTCTCAAATATATCTGTGGTCAGTTGCCGATGGGAATGATAAAAGTTGCTGCTAGTGTGGTTTGGGAAACTGGGGTTACTTGATTTTTATGCAGCACTAAGATATGCTCTCATGGCATATACTTAGATAGCTTGACCGATATATAAGCGTCTCTTAGTACGTAGCCATGCTTATAGGAATGTAAAGAAACACCTGTTTACTTTTGCTTGACCGACCCTAATCTAGGACTTGCCAAGAGACCTTTGATTTTACAAGGTGATGTCTACATAATTTGTCATTCTCTTCTTCCTTCCCCTCCTTGATCATATATTTATGCTTTCTTTATTCATGCAAATTGTCAAGATGTCTCTTAATGTACATGTGAAGTATTTATTTTAGATGGTTATGTATTTCTCAGATGGGAGCTTCCCTCAAGGTACGATGCCGAGGATGCAAGGCCTTCTTTTCGAGGGTGTGATACCGGTTATCCTTCTCTATACACCTATAATATACATATGTAAAGAAGCTGTGTTTGGCGTAAGTTTGAATAATAATAAAACAAAAGAAGGCAAATAGAGAAATTCTGACAATTAAACTTGCGTGTTACGTTGTAAATATGATTATATACCCAAATTCTTTGCTTAGATGCTGGTCAAGAAATTACTGGATGCTAGGTATTGACGAAACTTTGTCCAAGTATGAAAGCCAGACATGGGATTTCAATTCTGTCAGTTTAGAAGTTGATGCTACCTTTTTGATACTCCCTCCGTTTCAGGAAAAGAGTTACTTTCTCTTTAAATTTTTGTTCCAACAAAAGAGTTACTTTCATTTTCAATATAACAAACTTTCAAAACTACCCTTATTATTTTAAGAAATGTTATTATTCTCATTATAAAAATATATGTAGTATTAAACTTTTTGTTAGGGTAAATTTGGAAATAAATTATAAAAGTTATTCTCTCTCATCTTGCCTTAACAATTGTGCAAACAGGAAAAGTAACTCTTTTCCTGAAACGGAGGGAGTATTACATAAAATGATCGAAAACAAGGGTTAAGATGTTTCTCAATGTACCCCCTCAAAACTTGGCCTCTTTTGTGTTCTCGACTGTGATGTCAAAACTTAGCTTCCCGACTGAAGTATATAAGTATAATATTACCCTCGTTAGGGGTGAGCATGAGTGGTCCAACTCGTTAGGGGTGAGCATGAGTGATCCAACTTGTCAACCTGATCTAATCCACCCATAATTTGACGGGTAGACATCCAACCCATGCCCCCATCAAAAGTTCGAAGATTTTACTTAAGGGATAATTTTTTGATGGGGATATTTTTTGATGAAGGCATGAGGATAAATTACATGTTGACATGTGTTTTTCATATTAATTGATTCCAACAAATTCTATTTCTAAAAATATCGAAGATAATTAAGATAGCCAATTTTTTCTCTAAAAGTACACTTTTTGATATTTTTAGAAACAAAATTTGTTGAAAACAATTCATATGAAAGACACATGTCAGTATATCATTTGTCCCCTATTTTTTTGACCAAATGAACGATTCTCATTAAGTGAATAAAGGACTACACATGTCTATGTTTAGTTGGGTAAGGAAAGGAGCGGACTCGTTCCAAATTTTCCCCGACCCATCCAAACGAGCAAAGTTTGCCATATCGTTTGCTATCTTGTTTTCCTCTCTGACTATGAAAGTTAATTTACAGAAATGAAATAACTTTAAAAGCCTTTTACATTCTACTACTAGTACGTGACAGGCCCAGGGGGTCGAGGATGTGATGCCATTGATGTCGTCGATGATCATCTTAGCATCTCCTCGAAACAAAATGTTTCTCCATCCTTTCTCTTTTGCCCAGAAGATGGTTTTTTTCAGGGCCCAAGTTTCCGCTTGATGACTAGATCCGACTCTAGCCACTCCCGAAACGCCTGCTAAGAAAGAGCCCTTTGGAGTACGTGCTATTGCTCCATAACCTGCTGCATAGTCTGTTATAGAATAAGAGCCATCAAAGTTTATAATAACATAATCAACCTCTGTCGTGGCCCAAGAAGTCACAAGGGCTTTTTCAGAAATAATGGCATTCTGGAGAGCTTGCTGCTTTTTCGACTGGTTATGGGGAGGTGTGTCGAAAGTGGTTGTGGGTGGGACCTGAATGGTAGTGGGATTGGGGTGACATGATCTTTTATGATGGGTTGGATTATGGAGTGGTGGCTGACCGTGAGGGATAGAGTCCTGGGGGGGACGGTATGCCTCCATAAACAAACGCCCCTATCAAAAAATTATACATGTTTATGGGTGTATTCTTAAAAATCCACTAAATATTGGATTAAGTGTGGTGGAAGTCTAGAAATTCATTGGACACCTGCACCTGTTAGATTAATTGTATTTTTAGAATTATGTATGGTATGAGTATAAGTCTAATAATTTATAGCCAGTAATATATCTACTTCGTATTATTCATCTATGAAAAAATTTAGGTTTATGCATTCCTAATAGAGAGGCGGAGAGGGTTTAATTAAATAAGTAAAGATATTTATTTAAAAATGATTTAGGATGTTATAAATCAGTAATTGAATTATGTATTTATTTAGTTTTGTTTTTATTTTTATATTTCTTATATAGAATTTTTTATACAAATCCACAGATCCACCTATATCCAGTTCATCTACCCACAGATGTCAAACCCCCAAATAATGGACTGGACGCGGATAAAAATCTAACACCCGCAATTTAAAAGGACCGGACGTAGGTGGCATCACATCCACGGATTCCCCCCATTGTTCACCCTATCACTCTGTGTAAACTTTAGACGGGGTGTGGAAAAAATTGAGTTTATGGGTATGACAAAAAAGAAAAATTTGAAGCATGGGTGTATGACAATTAAAACTATTTGTATCAATGTTTCTAATTTATATTCCCTTAGATAATGTCTTAAAGCACAAATTTATAGGTATTGATTAAAAATATTACAATCGTGTGATTAGGTTTCAAACTCATCCAATAGCTGCATAACCATGGAACTGTCAAGCTGATAAGCACACATATATCAGATGGTTGTTTTTTTTCTTTAAGTTAAGAATATATAGAAAGAACTAACTAATATCGTTAGTAGCATTGGTTACTTAGTTAGTAGAGCCATCTAATATGGCAAGAGATGAATTCTTAATCCCAATATTAGATTTATCTACTAGTAGAGATTGTATTTAATACAAATAGGGGGAGTTAGATCCAATTAATATCGTAAACATAATACCTAGCTTGTTTGGCTAACGTATATGTGGGGACAGAAAATGTCTTCGTCATGTATTCGCATCCTGAGACATAAATATGGGTGAAACAGACATAAGGCAAACACTTGAGTGAATCACAACCAACTTAAGGATCTCCGTCTACCTTACAGAATCACGACGCGTGGAAAGCACTAGCTCGTAATTGACGGTCAAGTTTGAAAGAGGCAGTTGAGCATTAAATACACGAACATAGCAGTCTCCTCAACAGTCAGTTATCTGTCGGGACAGATGCCACATCATTATTGGGAAGAGCACGAACCCGCAATGAAAGATATGACAAGAACCGCTTGACGAGCAGTTTAACGAGGCAAGACCAGCGAAGTTGGATTCTTCTCCAAGAAAACTCCAGCGAGATAGTCCTTGCGAAGTACCCTGTGAAGCAAAGCAAAGTTGTCATCCATTATCATAGTTTATCTATAAATATGAGCAAAAAAAATATAAAGGGGAACTTCTTGTGTTAGGCATAGTGTGAGAGAACTTCTTGTCGATAAGACCTTATGCTCCTAGGGGAAAGAGGCATTTAAGACCTATTATTCGTTGGATATCGTCAGGTTGTGGTTCGCCGCTTCTCGCCAAAATCATGATCTGGCGAAAGACATCCGGCAGAAGGTATAGACTACGCAAGAGGCGCCGTGGTGTACCGGTTGAGGCATGGGTCCCTGGATTGTTTGAAGCGTGACCAGCCATTTCCATATTGGCCAAGTCCTTGGTAGTTCATGCCTGGTCCCCAAGAAACCCTTCCTAGGGTGTGGCCTCGTAACCTGAGCCAATTAGGCAGGGGGATAAGAGGAAACGAAAATAAACTGGTTGTTGCATAACATGATGGGAGGAGCTAGGTCCAATACACTATAAGTAAGCTTCTTGAACGGGCAAATGGCCATTACGGATATCACCCTTCTCTATAGGGAGATGAAGTGGCCTGATAAGGCGAGGTTTGAGAGACTATTGCTCGCTGAATTATTAAGACTTGCTTACTTCGTCGACGAATCAAATGACCATTAAAAATGCACCGCTTCGTAGAAAGGATGAAAAATAAGACCTCACGAAGGCATGATAAGTAAGATATAATAAAAGCACAGGAAATAAACAAGGAAAACTGATGCGAGACATTTCAAAGTAAATAAAATAAGAAACGCAAATGTACACAAAAAAGATTAAAATTGACTATTTAATGCGTGCCAATTTTTAGCAGGTAATAAAAGATAACATATGATAGACCCAAGGACGCAGCAATTTACAACGAGGATTCGCAACAAAAGAGAGCAAAAGACAACGGAGCAGAGTAAAGGATATTCGTAAAAGTAATTTAGGATCCATCATTGCCAGAATCCGTGATACAATTATCTTGGTTCGCAAAGGTATCCGTCCTATCAAGATCCACGGAGGCTTCAGTTTGGTCATTTTCTTCAGGAATAATAGCTTTGTCATCTTCGGCTTCCTCATCGACTTCGTTGTCAGAATAATCTTCGGAAGGCTTACTAATAACTCTGGGAACCTTGTATAGATCGCACAATTGGTCAGCAAATTTTTGGCAGTTGATGTCTGAAAGTTTCTGATAATCCTTTTTCAACCCATTAAAGTTAGTTTCGTTTCTACCTCGAAGTCGTCAAAATCCTTTTCGAGCTCTTGGTTCTTCTTCACTTCAGCATCCTTCTCAGCTTGAACCTTCGCCAGATCCTTGCGAAGTTGTTCTAATTCCTCTCGAGCTTGCTTCAGATCTGATCTCATCTTCTCTTCTGAGTCTGTAAAGGAAACAAAGAACAGTTAGTACATCGATATACATAGGTACATTACGAGCAAGAAATGGCCTTCTACGAATGACCTTCTTTCTTTAGAATAAACAATCGCAAGGTTTCCTCAGCATCCTCTTGTTTACTTTTTAGCTCAGCCACTTTGCATTGTGTATCGAAAAGCTGATCCATGGATTTATCAGTTGCATTGCCAAATTGTCCTTTATAAAGGGCTATGATTCTTTCTTTTTCCTTCAAGCGATCTTCCAATTTTTTATTATCTTTTAGAATCAATCTATTGGTTTCAAAAGCTTCTCTCTTAGCCGCATGAATTATACGAAACTCTGATTGGGTTTTTTCTAAATCAATCTGCGTCTTTTTGTGATTTTTGTGAAAGTTCGTTGAGCTCCGATCGTACTGTGCGAAGTTCTTTCTTGACATTACGAAGATCATTTTTTGAAGCGCGAAGATCATCTTTTGAGGCACGAAGTTCCTTTTCAGTAGTGTGAAGTATCGCCCCAAATGTTTCTTTCCTTGTAAGAAATTTCTTTTTCTCAATTCGCAAATCATTAATTTCTCCTGAAGCTCATTGTTTCAATGATTTAATTCTACCCTGCCGACTTCAAGATGGGTATTCAATTGCTCTAAGTCTTGAATTTCACGAGTCAGGATATCTATACGATGACCCAATTCTTCGACATTCTGTAACTCCCAGTAAATGTGATCAAGGCATTGCTGATACTCTTTGTTTTGCTTACGAAGAGACTCGACTTCAAGTTTGCTCTGTTCAACGGCCATGTCTCTCATACGAAAACGTTCTTCACGATAACATAAACGTAGGTATCAACTAATAGAAGAGAGGAAATAACAAAGACACGAAAGGAATTTAGCGAAGCTCACCACGAAGTTCAGTATTCCATTTTCTTAACGAATTTACAGTTAACCTCTTTGAATCCAGCTCTATCTGCAAAGCTGTCTTGCCTTCCTTCAGTTGTTTAACTTCTTCCTCAAGAAGTATGCAATTCTTCTCAACTTGAGCGAATTCCATAAAGAATGTAAGTTGGCGATTATACTCCTAGGCATGAGGAAATATTATTTATTAAATAAAGAAAAAGGATAAGCAATTAAGAGTTTTAAAACTAAGAAAAACACTCAACAAGAGTGATAATCTAGCTCTTTGAGCATAGTTCAACGCTGAAGACACTTGATTCTTCGATTCAGAGTCCAAACAATCAAAGGATTCAGAGCACATCATCGTCATCGCATCACAAACTTGGGGAGGAAGTTTCACTACCACTCCATCCTTGATTGCTTGGAACATTCATCCCCAAATACTCATCTCGTTTGCACATCTCTCTTCGAGACTCTCCCAAGTTTCTGCTTTCATCTCATTCTTCTTTTCTTTCTGGGGTGCAATCATTTTCTTCAATTTCGACAAGCTTAGAAACTTCATACATTAGAGATGCGGAGAAATTAGGCTCCGAAGGAACGACGTGGATAAGAGGAGAAAAAATTAATGCATCATTCTCCCCCAGCGAAGCTTGCACCATAACTATTTTCGACGTAACCTCAGTTTGCTTCGTAAGGCTGGGCGAATTATTTTTTCCCTGCGAAACCTGATTCTCCACCAAAGAAACAAATTCTTCAGTACAAGATTCAGTTGGCTACTAAATTCGTGGTTTCGAAAACGGAATCAACAACGTTGGTACTTTAAGAACAAGCTTGGTTCTTTTTTCGTGAGTCTTTTTCTTCCTCGGAACAGTAGGAGAATTACCTCTCGTATCAACCTTCACGAAACACCACATCTTCGTCAGGAAAATCAGAGTTAGAAAAGAGGGAAGAAGAGAGACTCAGACACACAATTATGATATTTACCTGCGAAGAAGAGGTAAGTTCGAAATCTTCATCTTATGAGATTGTGATTGAGTCATCTTCCCAGCAGTAGCAGCGATTGAAATATTCTGCGAATAATAGTTCTAAAGTAAGCGATTGGATAAAAAATAATAAGGAAGTAAATAGGAATTAACAAAGTCAACAACCTTTTCATCTTCGGTCTTTTTTGACAACGAGGAACTGAAAAGGCGCAAAGGAAAAAATCAGAGCAGTTCAAACATAAAAATCTAAGGAAGCAGAATCAGAAAGAGAATTAGGCTGAGATGAAGCAACAGTGTGATAAACCTACCTTGGTGAGGGACGAGGAGAAGAGCTTTGTTTGGAAGACATGGTAACGGGTAATCAAGGAAAACAGGGAATAACAGAAGAAAGATTAGAAAAGAAGAGGAAATTAATAAAGGAATGAGACATAGAACTGCAGCAGAAGAGAAGAAGTTAATAAGGGAATGAAACTTAATAAAGAAAGAATTGTTTAAGGAAAGTATTTATACCTCGGTCAATGCTGAAAAGGGGGAAAAGAAAACGTTAAGAAGAAGGACGTGACGGTAATGAAGAAGAAGTGGCTTCAGTTTAAGTTTTTTGAATTCTCTTCCCATCCTTGCGAAGTACCCTGTGAAGCAAAGCAAAGTTGTCATCCATTATCACAGTTTATCTATAAATATGAACAAAAACAATGTAAAGGGGGAACTTCTTGTGTTAGGTATAGTGTGAGAGAACAATGTAAGACATAAATATGGTGAAACAGATACAAAACAAATACTCGTGTAGACCTTAATCAACTTAAGGATCTCCGTCTATCTCCCATAATCATAATGCGTGGAAAGAAATAGTTTATAATCAACGGTCAAGTTTGAATGGGGCAGTTGGGAACTAAATGCGCAAGCAGAGTAGTCACTTCAACAATCAGTTAACTGTCAGGACAGATGCCAAATTAATATGGAGTAAAGCACAGAGCCTCAACGAAAGATATGGCGAGAGTTACTTGACGAGTATCTCAGCGAAGCATGACCAGCGAGGTTGGATTCTTCCCCAAGAAAACTTTAGCGAAGAAGCTACACGCAAGGATACCTGCGAAGCAAAATGAGCTGTCATCCATTATCATAGTTTTTCTATAAATATGGGCGAAATAATATTAAAGGGGTCGAACTCCTTGTGTTAGGCATATATTGAGAGAACTTGTGAGGATTATACTTAAACTAAGAGCTTGTAATCTTCATCATAATCATAATGAAATCACTCCCATGGAAGTAGTTTTAACACCGAACCACGTAAAAATCTCTTGTGTTCTTTATTTTTATATATAATTGTGTGAATTCGGATCATTAATCTTGGCATAGACGTTAGAGAGTTGTGTGAGGTAAATACTTGGGTGTATTGTGGGATTTTCCGTAACTATATTTCGTCGCTAGAAACAGGGACACTGAAGAAGAAAAAAACATTAAAAGTTTACTTTATTTTATTTGGTTCTCAAGAAAGATTTTGAAAAATAAAATTTAGGATTATCTTCAAAATGACATTTGCTTGAGGTTTGGAGAACTTTTTTTAAGTATTGATAATCGTAGGAAGTTGCAAATTTTTATAATAATTGTTGGAAGTTGCAATTTTTCATAATAGTTGTTGGAAGTTGTAAATTTTTAAAATAGCATGTTTTTACAGTTAGAAATGTTCATAGGAAGAATTTTCAAAGGATAGTTTTCTGTCTATGATAAGTTAAGTATCAAAAGATTTTTTTCATCCAAAAGTACTTAAAATGGTTAAATCGTTAATAGACAGGTCCCATCATTAGGTTATTATCTTGGATCTGTTATAGAAATTATTAACTTAGAAATAAAGCATTTAATATTATTGGTCATATGTTAGATCTAGGGTTAGAAAGTTGATTATCGTTAGATTTAAATTCAATATCATGAATCATAAGGTTAACTTTTGAGATCTCATTGAGGAAAACAACAAAATCACTTTTCTCGTTGTGCAGGTTTCGAAGGGAAAGATGGCGTCAAAAGTAAACAAAGGTGCGAATAATGAACCACAAAGGAGTTCAAGGATCCACTCATGTCAACTAAAGAACATTAGGGGAAGGCAACCAATCATCGAAAAGGGAGATGGAACAACTCGCATCGTAGAAGAAAGAAGATCAAATAAGAGCGTTCATCAAGACGGAGGCATACAATAGAGGATTTAGGACCTAATGATAGTGATGCATCTGATAATGAGGAGATTACGGCGGAAGAATTGAAAGTGAAGCTCGCCAAAATAAGAGAGGCAAAGAAGAACATGTTCCATGAGCAAGAGTTGATCAAGCAGTGAAACATAGAGCTCGAAGAGGAGAATCTAAAGCTACAGGAGAAAATATAAGAAATATTAGATTCAATATGTCATGCATGAGTAGGAAAAAGAAACCACCCCCGAGAAAACGAAGAGAGGGTCAAGGAGAAAACTCAAAAGAGCAAGAAGCACGGAAATACCAAAATGATATGGATTGACATCTAAAGAAGACTAAAGAGAAGAATGTGAATAAGGGGATGAATCAAGCGAATCATGAGGTTCTGAAGGAACTAAATAGCATGCGAGCAATGTTTCAAAGTTAACAGAGAAATGGAAAAGGGCAACAACTACCAGATGCATTAGCCGAGGCAAAACGATCTCCTTTTAGCGTCGAAATCTTGTATGAGCTTTACCCGCAAAATGTATAATGCCATTCTTTGGGAATACCTTTGATGGAACCGGAAGTGCAATTCAACACATCAAGGCTTATCAACGATCAATGTTACAGTGGGAACAAAAAGATGAGGTTATGTGCAAGTACTTTCCTTCCATTTTAAAAGGCGAAGCGCTAGCATGGTTCGATGCCCTCCCCGAAAATTCTATCGTGTCTTTCCACGAGCTTGAAAAGGTGTTCCTTGCAGCGTACATGCATAATAACTTGTTGAGACCAGGAGTAGAAAAATTGTTCAGCTTGAAGAGAAGGGTCGGTGAAAGCTTGTGAAACCTCGTCAAAAGATGGAGGACCTTATGTAGCAAAGTCATGGGTCACGAAACCAAATTTTTTTTTCTTCGGAGCTTTGTCAACACCTTATTTCCAACTGACTTGCTATAATATATTCAAGCAGAAGAATAAGCTGACCATGCAAGAGCTCCGAGAGCTCCAGGAAGAGTACACCGCTCTGGAAGAAATTCAAAAGGAAACAGCTTCGCAACCCATAATGACAAAGGAGACTATCTTCCGAAATCCCGAAAACGTTCAACGAACAACAAATACAATTGGAGAAGGGCCTCCAGTAGATTATCGGGATATCTACTGAGATGAGCAGCAACGAACACCTCAGCGAGACATGCAACTGAGTACGAACTGGGCGAGTAATGATGAAGGAAAAATCCAGAGGCAGTGGGACCACCCCTCACGGAGAGGAAGGTGCAATGATCTGGAGGAAGGAAACCCAATGCTCATAAATTTGAGGACATACAACTTTCCAAATTAAGTGCTCCGATATCAGCAATCATGTGATAAATTAAAAATAACGAATCTGAATGCATCCTGGAACAACCAAATAAAGGGATGAAACCACCCCTCTCCAAATTTAGTAACCAATTCTGTGAGTATCACCAATTCCATGGCCATACAACTGACAATTGGAGGAATGTGCAAGGAATAGTACTAAGATTGATATAGCAGGGAAAACTTCGTGAGTTCTTGAGTGATATACCAAGGGCACCTGTATCTTCTTCGCAAGAAGAACCTGAGGCACCACGAGTGCGTACAATCGAGATAAAGCGAGGATCCATATTTTTGCGATATAATTCTATCATTTATTCTACGATAACTGTATCGAATTTTCACAATAACATTATGAGCAAAGTGCACAAGCGAGATAATAAGGGAAAAAAGATTTTCAGAGTAGAAAAAGTACCTCCAATGGATAAGTGGATGACTCAACCAATTATATTCTCAGCATCTGAAGCACCAGAAAATGGGAAGTTGCACACAGATCCACTTGTGGTCCCTTTGAAAATGAGCAAATAGGGAGTAGACATGGTTTTGGTGGAAACATGAAGTTCAGTGGACATCTTATTCTATAACACTTTCAAGCGAATGAATCTTTCGGACAATCTGTTTATTCCTTCAACCTACAACATATACAGATTCAATGGGGTACAGTCAAAACCAAAAGGAGAATTTACCATGACAATTCACCTTGGAAAAATGGAAACCATAACCGTTTTTATGTATTCAATGTAGAGTCACCTTAAAGTGCAATCGTAGGAAGGCCATGGGTTCATGGAATTAGGAAAATATCATCGATATTTCATCAATGTTTGTGTTTCCCAATACCGGATGAAATAGTCGAAGTCAAAGGGGATCCTGTTGAAGCACAATACTGTAATAAAGTGGATGTTCACCAATATGAGGAGTGTGCCGAAAAGATCAAGCAAATAAAGCATCAAGAAAAAAAGGACAAGAGAAAGCAAAAGATGAAGATCTGCGAAGAAAATACAGAGATGGAGAAGACTTATCCAATAAAATCTCAATTAAGAACGCGCAGGCGTAGCAACTACAACATCCATCCCCCTTTGAAGAGCAAACGATGAATTTCGCAGTTATAAAGCTTGTTGAGGGTATGAAAAGAGAAGCAAAGGAAGAATCAAAGATGATCAAAGACAATACAAAGTTAAGCATGCAAGAATAGAAGAAGTTAAAAGAACCATCGCAGAAGTACATACATGTATTTGCATGGAAAACAGAAAATATACCAAGTACTAACTCAGTAGCAAAGCAGAGAATCAAGAAGATCAGTAGTGAAGAAAGGGAAGCGGAACTCGAGAATCAAACTTTGGACTTCATATTGTCAAGAGAAGAAAACTCGAAGGATAATCGCAGTAAAATTCAAATGAGAACGTTTGAGCTTGGAAATATGGTCTTGCGACAAGTACCACCATACCAAAAAGGACATATGAGAAACATGAAGCCATTACGGGAATGGCCATATTTTGTAAGGTGAATCGTTGAAAGTGGAGCATACGAATTAGAAGATCACGAAGGGGAGAAATTGGATCATCTATGGAACCCCAAATACATCAAAAAATATCACCAATGAAGCCACAACGGCAAGCAAGGGCTCTCGATGAAGGTATAATTCTAACTTAAACCCTGGAAAACAGGCTATAACCCCATAAATATGATCCAAGAGCCGCCTATGAGGTGAGGGAAGTCAATACATAAGACCTACAATTCGTCCAAAGAGGCAAGAGGCAAACTATGATACCTAAGACATATTACGTGGAGAGGTTCTAGGATCTTTTGTCCCAAGAGGTAAGAGGAAAATTATAAGACCTACATGGGGCGGTTAAGACCTCATTAGGAGGCCGCTAAAACCTTATGCGCCTAGAGGCAAGAGGAATTTAATACCTATTATTCATTGGATATCGTCGGATTATGGTTCGCCGCTTATCGCCGAAATCATGATCTGGCGAAAGACATCCGACAGGAGGTATATACTACGCAAGAGGCGTCATGGTTAACCGGTTTAGGCATAGGTGATTGGATCGTTTGAAGCGTGACCAGCCATTTCCATATGGGACAAGTCCTGGTAGTTTATGCCTGGTCCCCAAGAAACCCTTCCTAGGGTATGATCTCGTAACCTGACCCAATTAGGCATGGGGATAAGAGAACAAGAAAAAAAACGGGTTGTTGAATAACGGTATGTGAGGAGCTAGATGTAATCCACCAGAAGTAAGATTCCTTAAACGGTAAACCAAGGGGAACATGAAGGGATGTCACCCTCTTCTAGGGAGATGAAATATCCTGATAAGGCGAGTTTTGAGAGACTATTGCTCACGGGAGTATTTAGGCTCGCTTACTTCACCGACGAAGCAAATAGCCATTAAAAATATACAGTTTCATATAAATAATTAAAAATAAGACCTCACAAAGGCATCTCATAAAAGCACAGAAAATACTATAAAAAAGAAAGGATGCAAAAATCACTTTCATAGGAACAAACAAAAGATAGAAATTTCAAAAAATTTAACTAACGAAAACTTGTCATTTCAGGTCATCAAAAAAAAAAGGTATGATATCAAACCGGGAGAAAATTCATTCGTGATAGGATCTACATCATAACAAAGAAAAGGAAGAAAGAGAACGATACAAGGAAAGACAGACAAAAGCAAATAATCTTCACGAAATAGGCTCAAGCTTTGTGGTTCAGAGGAGGATCCCCTGGCATTTGTTGTATACTGGTATCTACTTTGGGATAAGATCCACTTTCCTTGCCAGCTTCACCTTCCTCTTGTTCGTCTCCTTTGTTTTCTTTTTCTTCCTATTCCTCTTCTTTTTTTTTCTTCTTCCTTTTCTTTTTCTTCTTCTTTTTCTTCCTCTTTATTATCATCTTCATCATCATTATTTACCTCGAAAAAATTCAGATTGACAGGTGGAAAATGGTGTTGCTCGTAAATTTGATTAGCCACATCATGACAGGAAGAGTTCACAGACAATTGATAATGCTTTTTCAGTTGCTTGTTAGCAACTTTGGTATCTGCCCGGAATATGCGAAACTTTTCTTCGAGATTATTCAGTTCCCCAATTTTCTTCTTTAAGTCAGATTGATTATTTATAAAATCATTGATAGCTCGCTCCAGGTCATCCTCCATTTTCTTCTTCGAATTTGCGCAACAACAAAGAAAGAATTAGCAAAGTGACATTGCGAGTCATAAAGGATAGACACGAAAACTATATTATGTAAAGACCTTCATCCCAAATACTAGGCTGGACTTCAAAGGTAGGCTCCAAAGGTCTGGTGGGAAACTTTTGAATTGCTACTTTATCGCGAACATGGACCTTGTTCTTTCCTTTCAAGCGACTTAAGAGATTATTGTTGTCCCATAGATGCAACTGGTTAGACTAAATAGCTTCAGAAGTCTCAACCCGTTCTTGGCGAAGTTCAGCCTTTTTCGATTCAAGATCTTCTCATAAAATGCGAAGAACGAGTTCAGATCCGCGAAGCTTAGTTTCGCAGCTACTGAGTCATCTGCTGCTGAAGTCTTCTTACACTCGTTTCGCAAGCAAAGAATCTCCTTCTCTAAATGGATAATCGTGGCTTGGCATTGTTGACTTTGATTCTTATAAAAATTTAATTCCTTTTGAAGTTTAACTTGCCGATTGGTAAAATTTATGTTTTGAGCATCGAGTGTAAAATTGAATTCGTCAGTATTGTAAATTTCTTGGGACAAGTGACCTATTCCACGAGTCAAATAGTATATGCGATCATCATACTTTTTTTGCTTCACGGTAAAAGTATCAAACTCCAGTTGATAATGGTAAGCAATATTGTCTCGTCCTGACAAAGATCTTTAAGGGAGCAAGCCTAAGTATTAATTAAAGACAGCAATGAAAGTAAAAATTTAGTAAAGGGAAAAACAGTAAAGCTCATTTTCGAGATTATTCACCTGGTGACGAAGTGATTCTATCATCTCCTTCTTTGTCTGCAACTCCTCCCCCGACAAAGACTTATCTTTCTTCAGCTGCAAATTCTCACTCGCAAGAAGTTGACGATTCTTCTCAGTGAGTCGAAGTTCGGTAAATTGAGCTAATTGGTGATTAATCTCGTGCAAAAGAAAACATATTTATTAAAGACATCAAGAGCCTAAAACTCAAGTGAATGTTAAAGTTAAATCAACTTATCTTAACAATGTCATTAGCCCAGCATGTTAAGCTTCGGAAAAAAGTAGTGAAAGTTTCCACCTTAGAATCATCATCAAGGGTGGAAAAAGAGTCCAAGCATAGACGCATCATGGCTTGCCAGACTGGGTCAGGAATCTCAACCTTCTTTCCCTCTGATACAACCTTGAATATTAGAGCCCAAGAATTCATATGGCGAACGTAACTCTCACTGATGAAAGACTGTTCATGGACCTTTGTCATATCCTCCTTATGCTGCTCTTTCCCTCCATCCACAAGAACCCCATGAATATTCAGCATGTCAGCAACTTCAGCAGTTGGATTCGCAATATTAAATGATTCGGGAGGAGGAGTCTCAGTAAAAACAGTCTGCTCTTTCTCAGAAGCTTTGTCAAAAGCTAATATCTCAGCCTCCTTCGATGAAGAGGCATCAACTTTAGAACCAGATTCTGAATCAAGAGCAGGCTTGTTGCAGATGATAGAAGGAACTTTAAAGGTTGGAGGATTCCCATTTTCCTTTCGTGGCTTCTTATTCAGAGAAGACTCTGAAATATCGCTTGCGTCCACCTTCACATTAAATATTCGCCAGTTTCAGTTAAAAACAAGTGGCAACAATAGGGAATTATATCAAGAGACATGATATTCTTTACCTTCCCAGTCTCCGAAGGTGCGCCCTTGCAAGAGGGAGGTTTTTCCTCATTGCAAGCAAGGACAGCCTGCGAAATACATAAACGTAAAAATCTGGCAAAAGGCAAAGATAAGTGGTGAAGCAAGAAAAAAAAACCTCTTCTGTCCTTTCAGGCCAGCCCATAGCCCAGGACGCAAATTTATCAAGATTTTTAAAATTCCCTACGGGACCCTGGCGAGGAGTGTTATCCTCGTTCTTCCCCCACAACCATGGAACTTTAAGGATCGCTGGAGTTTTCACCAAGTTCTAATCATTGGAAATGCGAAGAAGAAGGTTGCCTTTGTAATTCTTTGGATCGAGATCGCGACCGAGAAGTCTATTACTTTTAGTAACACCAGTGACTCAATTAAAGCGAATACCCCATCTATCCTTACGCACAAGAAGGTGAGGAGTATAATTTGACAAGAAGGAGGTGGAAGTATAGTCGGAAGCTTCAAAAGTTACTGAATTATCAGGAAGGGTTGAAAGATTCTACGAGCGGAATTCAAATTTGTTCAGCAGGCGAATTACATTCCCGCTGAGTTGAAACACGCCGCGTTGCTTTTCTAGGAGAAATAGAACCTCGTAAAAAACGGGGCTCTTCGGACTATACAAAGGTATCGGAAGGCCAGCTTTCAATTGACCAAGAGTAATAATAACTATTCGCATTCCAAACCTCGGTAATGATAAGTTTAACACCGCTTGTTTAATATCAACAATGAAGTCAGGGATCTCTTTCGGAGAAGTTCTTTTTAGAGGAGAAAGACTGAAAAACCAAAAACGAAAAAATTAAAGTTAACCAAAAAATTGGATTAAATCACGATGATCAAGATGATCAGTGAAAAAGAACTCACTTTTGATCTTGGATTGGAGAAACACCTCTTTTTGGAGACATGGTGATTGCGCAAAGATGATTGGAGATAAAAGAAATTAATGGAGGAATGTTGGCAGAGATTTCAGAGAGAAAGAGGCAAAACTGCAGGTGAAGTTAAGGAAGAAGAATAAGAGGAGTCATAGAATAAAGGAGTTATGAAGAAGAGTCCAAATAAGTCACTTAAATACTCTAGGTTACCAGAGGAGAAGGTGAAAAGGCGGCGGATAACAGGACGTGTCGGTCAAAAAGTGAAGAATTAAAGTCATGGAGGCGGTTTCGCAAAAACAAGGAAACGTGGCTACGGTCAAGACTTTTCGAATTCTCTTCCCATCCTACCCTTGTTCGGATGAGAAGAGAAGAGGCAAAATGTGAAGGTATAAAATGTCTTCGCCACGTGTTCGCATCCTAAGACATAAATACGGGTGAAACAAATACAAGACAAACACTCGGATAGACCTTAACCAACTTAAGGATCTCCGTCTACCTCCCAGAATCATAACGCGTGGAAAGCAATAGTTTATAATCAACGGTCAAGTTTGAATGGGGCAATTGGGCATTAAATGTGCAAGCAGAGCAGTCACCTCAATAGTCAGTTAACTGTCGGGACAGATGGAAAATTATTATGGAGTAAAGCACAGATCCACATCGAAAGATATGGCGAGAGTTACTTGACGAGTATCTCAGCGAAGCAAAACCAGCGAGGTTGGATTCTTCCCCAAGAAAACTTTAGCGAAGAAGCTATACGTGAGGATACCTGCGAAGCAAAATGAGATGTCATCCATTATCATAGTTTGTCTATAAATATGAGCGAAAATAATGTTAAGGGGTTCAAACTCCTTGTGTTAGGCATATAGTGAGAGAACTTGTGAGGATTATACTTAAATTAAGAGCTTGTAATCTTCATCATAATCATAGTGAAATCACTTTCGTAAATGTAGGTTTTAACACCGAACCACGTAAAAATCTCTTGTGTTCTTTATTTTTACATGTAATTGTGTGAATTAGGATCATTAATCTTGGCATAGACTTGAGAGAGTTGTGTGAGGTAACTACTTGGGTGTATTGTGGGATTTCCCACAACTACATTGTTGCTGATGGTGGTCCTTCTCTTGGACCTTCGAAGGAACCTGCATCATTTCTAAAAATTAAGGCAAATCCAGATGGGATGTCTTAACAAATCCAAGTTGTGTCATCATTAATTTCGATCTCTCCTAAATCGGTTGTTTCCATTTGTCATTTATCTCAGTCTTCATAGACTTAGGTTGAGAACTAGTTGGTCTTTTTCTTGGAACAATAATTTTTATGTATCAGGTGGTTTGGGTAGTTTCTAGTATAGTTATTAGGTTTAATGGTATATATATACATGAAAATGGTGATATTTTGTAGATCATGACTTCTTTCTGACTTTCCTTCTCTGATTCTATTGTTCTTCCAAAAAAAAAATCTGAAATTCTTCCCTTCTCTTCAAATTGTTTCACTATGATTTCACCAGTATGCTATTTGATAAGTTTGCACATATAAAAGGTATCAGAGCCGTTCGATCTTGTCAGACGGTTTGTACTAATTATCATTATCAAATCAAATATAAATAAATGAATAAAAGCCAAATAAAAAGAAATATTATAATTGTTTCTGAAATGGTTTTGTGATGTAGGAAAATATTTGGACGATGTTATAGTGGTTGCCTTCTGCAAACGAGGTTGTGTGTACTTAAGAGATTTGTTCGAATTCGATGAAAAAAATAAAGTCAAGCGGGCAAAATTTAAAAATTCTTGTCTCCTCTTTGTTGTGGCTTCTTCCCAATTTTTAAGGAAGTTTCAAGTTCATGGAAATATAGTCTCCCATTCCCAGATACGTTGGTGATTACGTCACTTTTTCTGTTCGCTTTTTCTATTAACTTTGGTACACCGTAACATTCAATTAACTAGGCCAAGAATTCTTTGTTTATTGTGATCTATGGGTAAGGCTCGACCTAGAGAAAAGGTTGTTTACAAAGGGAATGGAATGATAGGTACGCATGTATCGTTTGCATATATATATACAAGGTCCTTTTATGCCCGTGCAATGCACGGGTAAGTTCATTAATGCTTTGTGGAGGAAGATTATAGTTGAAAATTTTGGTGAAACATCAAACGGTTGGGAAACTCTCCAACCTAAAGGTTCAAAAGGAGGTAGCCTTTGGTATAACGTCTATAAAGAGCTAAAAGAGTTCAATAAACATATCAAATTCAAGGTTGGCGCGGGTAAGGAAACTAGATTTTGGGAAGATGTTTGGATTAGGGATGGAAAACTATGTGATATGTTTCCATCGGCTTATGAAGTCTCAAGGACCAAGGAGCTTGTGGTAGTACGTATGTTCGATGTAGTAGACGGCGAGATAAGTTGGAAATTTATGGCTAGACAAAGGTATTCTCAAACCATCTCAAATGAAGTTTCAAGCATTTCAAATATTCTATCTTCGTTCTCTTTTCAAGAAGGTGTTTCGGATAGCCGTGTTTGGGACGGAAATATCAATGGTCAATATATGGTTAAAGATGGCATGAAGATCGGAGAGGAACAAGCGATGCCAACTTTCACTATAGATGTTGTGTGGAGCCGTAATTACCCATGCAAAATCAATTTTTTTCTTTGGCTTCTTGCTCATGATAGGGTAATGACAAAAGACAAGCTTATAAGAAGGGGCATGGAGGTCTCTAGCCTTTGTTGCTTTTGTGGCGAAAATGACGAGACAAGTGAGCATCTCTTCTATGATTGTTGGAGGATCCGAAGGATTTGGGATTACTTTAGTGAAGAGTCGAGAAGTAATTGGAGTTATAACTCCAATGTATCTATAAACGTAAATTCTTGGAAACTCAATTGCGGTGACGATCGTCTTAGTTGAATTTGGAACAACATCCCGGTTGCTATTTGGTGGAGTATTTGGAGGGAGCGCAATGCAAGAGTATTCGCAAACAAAAGGAAAAGATTGGAAAGTATAATTAGAAGCGTTAAAATTCAAGCTTTCTTTTGGGCCGAATCGAACAAAAAAATGCTAGGTCTAACCGCCAATATGGTTATAGCTCTTTGGAACTCATTATTTCGGCCCCATTGATGGTTGTCTTTTGTTTTTTGGTTTCATTTTTTTGCTCTTTTTTGTTCCTCTTAGTTTTTGTTTGTGTTCATTGGGTTAAGGTACCCCCTTAAGTACCTCCTCTTTTTCAATAAATCTCCTCTTGATCAATTAAAAAAAAAAAAAAAAATCTGCTGGAAGTTTTCTTATCACGTATGTATCTCATGCTCACTTGTGTATACATGTTTATCTCTATTTTTTATTTTCCCGAATCTTTCTGAATTTATTTGGTCAGAATTCTTTAATCTAACGGAATAATCATAGTGAATTTGGAGTTAACCTGCCATGGAACTCAACTTACTTCACGTCCAAATTCACCATTATCAAATTTATTGTCATTCATTTTTTTTTTATGTTGCACAGACTACAATAAAATTTTAATCGACAATTTAAAACATTTACTAATTATGTTCATTTACCTCTTTTGTCCTCGAAACTCTTTCGTACAAATGAGGCATTTTTTTTGTGTAGTTTATTTTTGATACTTATACTTTGGTTCTATATATGATGCATGATACGTATAACAAACTTGATTGGTATTTCACATCTTGTGCAAATATGTTCCACATTTAATTTTCTTGATTTGCATATGAATGTTTTGGTGACATTGGATTCAAGCATAACTCATCCATATTCTCGTACCTTGTTGAATTAACGTACTTATCAAATATAAAGGTATCATCACAACTCTTTGTTTCGAGGTTCGTAATTTTCTCTATCCACCGCCATAGATATTTTACATGTATTTCTCTTATTTTTCTAGATTTACGTACAGAACAACAAAGTATACAAATTTAATTATTACTATATGTTAGAATATTTTGTATGAACATTAAAAAAAGGTGTATTAGTAAAAGAAAAATATGATAGTATTGAATAACAAATGGATTTGATATTGAAGTGTTTAATGGAGTGTTCAAAACTTGTTTATGACTATGGTATATGGAGTATAAACATGCACAAATAGGTAGTCCCAAATTGTTCTCTTTGAGTGTCCACAGAGGCGCGATTAAAAGGCTGACTAAAGATAAAAGTGATCTTTAGTCTGAAAAATTATAGCACAGTGGAATGATCAAAAGTAGTCGATAGTCGCCCAAATGCATTGTAGCTGACTAGAAATAGTCATTTTTCCTGACTAAACAAGTTATAGTCGAGCGGGCTCGTAGTGTACCACTTGATGCTAAGCAGCGTCATAGGAATTCGAGAGCCAAGCGTTATTCTGGGACAACGCTCAGAAACACGGGCGGTGAGCTAGGAGTTCGCCTCAAACGTTATACTGGGAGTGTGTCTGATGAAACGGGGTGCTAGGATCACGCCCACACACAAGCATGACGCTGGAATACCGCTCAGTTGGAACGTTATCCTAGCATGTCGCCTGGTCCAATCGGAATGCTAAGGCTCCGCCCAAAACAATACATAATAAATTAAGTATACTAAGCTAATTAGCTACGCTAAGCAAATTAACTAAACTAAACTAATTAACTAACTAACTAAACTAATTAACTAACTAATTAAACTTAACTTAACTAAACTAATTAACTTAACTAAACTAACTAACTAACTAAGTAACCTAAGCGGTACTCTAAGAGTCCGAAATTATAACTTAACTAAACTAATAACTTAACTAACTAATTAACTAACTAACTAAACTAAGTAATGGAACGGTGTTCTAGTGCTCCACTTGGGTTTTATAGGCGGGACGTTAAGGCACCGTCCGTCCCATTCTACTTACACGTTCTGTTCGCACAAGTGTAAATCCTCCAGGCGAGATGCTAGAACTTTGCCCCACCATGCGTGCTTCTGGGATACCGCCCGTCTCTCTGGCGTGTTTCTATCTAAACACAGGCGTTACGTTAGGATTCCGCCGCACATCAGGCATTACGCTAGCAGACCGTCTCGAGCAAGCGTAATGCTAGGACTCCGCCCGTCTTTCCAAGCGTATCGCCAGCACACCGCCCTACCCCAGACGTATTGCTAGAGCACCGCTTGACTATACACGGCTGTTCTTAGGCCGGACTAAAGATTAAAATTTTTAGTCTTTAATCTTATAGTCTGATCGCGCCCCAATGGACGCTTTTATATATGGATTGATTTTGGAGTATTTAACATGTTCATCTTTTAGAAAGCGTATCCTTCTTTTTTTTCTTTCAAAAAGTGGCGGAAGCAAATCATATTTTAAAGATACATAATCAACATAATCATAATACTTTTATAGCTTTCATCGTTGAGTAATAAGATAACCGAAAGCTGACTGACTTGAATGCTATAAAGCTTGCTACTGACAAAATGTATACCTTGGCATATTTTCATAAGTTTCTCATCTGCAACACCAATGGTACTCTTTACCCAGGCTCCCCTTTGAAGTTTGTATCGTCTTTCTTCCCCTTGTGGTATGACATCAGACATCCACCCCAACTGAAAACAAAACATAAATAAAAACAAGTAACATATAATGTATATCCAACATATCTCCCAATTATTCTATCAAGTAATTTTTATGCTAAAGAGAAAATGTTATAAATAAAAATATTTGCTTACAATTTGTCGATTAGTATTATGGAGTACAGGGACGGAGCCAGGGTCGAATAATTTTTTTTTCAACATTTATAAAAAATTTGAACCCGTTATTCATACAAATTTTATTTTATTATTAAAATATACACTCACAAGACGTTAAATTTATACAAAACCTAAATATTTTATAACTAAAATTTAAAATTTAGTGGGTACAAATGATCCCACTTGCACCTCTTCCCTCCGTCTTTTGACGAAGAAGCTAATTACATACCTGTAAGGATAGATAATTTATCATGCAAAATCAATTTCCAACTAAGTAAAAAACCAAAATGGTAAATAAACTTGGTAAGACCAATATCCAACTAAATATTTTGATTCTCTTTCTGGTTGTCATAGCCTTCACACAATGGGTTTGAGAGGTGGATCAGTAGATGTTCTTAACCCCGATCTCTACTCTTAAATTTCTCCCAAACTTAACACCTTCGTAATCAATTCGCCGACAAAAACATATATAAAGATTCAAAAAGTTATCTTAATTCTTATGATTGATTATCCACTCCACATGTTTTTCTTAGTCATTTTTTCAAACAGTTTTAAGGTCGGGACTCAGCAGTCTTTATCTTGTAGTGAAAAGTCTTAACTTTGGATCAGGAAAAAAACTATCAGTTTAACATGCATTCAACTTTATCAGGCAATACTTGCAGGTTGCTGCGTTGTAAAGGTTTTCGAAGATGAGATTTTAAGAGAAAATAACGTTAGTATATAAAGGTTTCTCTTTGAAGTGGCGTAACCCAAAATTTGTTTGAAACGGTAAGTAACAGATGACGTATCATTTCATGTACTGAAGTGAAGGGAGGTATCTCCTCGTTAAGTAACAGTGCACCGTTTGATAAAAACTTTCTACTCCCTCCGTCCAAGTTATATAGATTAAAACAGATTTGTATTAGATTAAGAAAAAATATGAGAGTTATAAAAATATATATTTTTTCCTATATTATTTCTCTCTTTTGATGAAAACCAAAAACATTAAATTCGTTTTAATATAATACTAATATCATTAATAAGGGTATATATGAAAAAACTATCTAGGAATTAGAACTATGTCTATTTAGATGGATAACCAAAAATAAAAATTATGCTTATATAACTTGGACGAAGAGAGTATAATTTATTGATCCACATGTTGTCTAAACTGGGAGAAACTATAAGAGTCAATATAAATCCGCCACATCAGCCATAGTGATTCTCCGATAAATATATCATTGTGTAACAATCACAAAGTATCTGGGGCGAAGCTAAAGCAATTCAGTTGGCTTTTAGATTATTATTTTTACCCCATTAAGTTAACGACACAAAATTTAGACTTTACCTTATATATTTACACCTACAAAACATAAAAATTATCTTATACCTAAACCTATTTTTATTCAAATTTAAAATCTTGTAGGATCCGTAGACCCACATGCATCCATTTAACTCCGTCCCTGAAAACATCTATGAAAATGGTGATGTTATGTAGATCATGGCTTACTCTCTGATTTTGCTTCTCTAATTCTATTTTCTTCCAAATTTTTATCAAAAATTCTTACAATTTATTTTAATTGTTCGCTCTGATATTCACTGAGATGCAATTTGATAAGTTTGCACATATCACAAGCATGTGGTGATGCATAGTTTGCCTCAAAGTCTTGAAGTAGAGGTCAAATAATATGTAGATCAACAAACAAGGAAAAAAAATAAAAAAAGAAGAAAGTAAAATAAAAGTCTTACTAATCTAAGTTTTTCATATTTTTGTTTCTATGAATCCTCGTAATCAGTTAAACCCCATTACTGTATATTATTTTGTTTAATAAGCATCCGATTACTATATCGGGTTCCACCTTCCAACTCCATGGAAGACGACGTACAAGCATACCACCGACAGTTTTCGAAGGGCCCAGGGGCACGCATTAGGCAATTTGTGAAGATTGTTGACAATCTTGGGTCTTAACTCAGTTCAATACTATTAATCACGTTTTGATTTGAATATTTTATACTGTTTCAATCATGACAAATTTTTTAAGTGACAAGATTGTCGGTTCAAACTTCAAATCATTCCGTCCTTCGGAGCCATTACCAATATACGGAATCGAAATAAATGATAAGGAAAATGAATAGAAAAGAGGCTATGGCCATTGATACCTACCCAAAAACAAAAGAAAGATCGTGATAATCCATTGATACCATCACCAACTTTGTCTATTTCTCCAATAAGAAAATGTTAATAAAGGAAATAGAAAAACATATAACCCCACTACTATTCAGTGCGCAAAAAATGTGAAATTGCTATTACATCAGGAGAATATCTTTTCCATCAGTTTTAAACTCCTTTCTTTCTGGTGTTTTTAGGTTGCAGTATTTGTTTTCTTCTTTATTAGAAGATCACAAAAATATCAAAGTTCCGATGCGTTGAAGAGTAAATGGTGAGGACCTACCAAATAACTAGTTGTTCATTCTTGATTTGATATCTGTAATACACGTCCCCCAGCTTTGATTTCAGAAAGTAAAAGGTGATCAAAACATTATTAATCAATAACTAAAAAAAATTAAAACTTTTTATTACTTTGTGAGGTACATAAACACACTAGCATTATTAGTTCTTTAGTCATGTACAAATGAGTGGTTTTGATTTGGCCTTTAGGCTTTTGGAACCACCACCCTTTCACTGGTGGCGGGAAAAATAGCTTACACGTCTAGTCAAGCAATTTTGAACGTCATTTCTCGTAAACGAAATAAATACCTAGATAAATGTGTCGTTTAAGGATATGATCTCGGTGTGCTAGCCTTCATTATCCTAGGGGAATTTGAAAAGGACACGATAGTTTTCGTAAATAGATTACAAAATTATATAGCTAGTTTCGATTATAATTATAAAATCGATAATTCTTTGTTCTTTAAATTAGACATCTTCATCTAAAAAGAAATGGGTGTCCAGTTTATGGTTACATTTCCTACCATCCCTCCGTAAATCACTTTTTTCATCTAATCAAACAATAATAATAATAATAATAATAATAATAATAATAATTAATTAATTAATTAATGAGCCTTAGTGGGTCTAAGCATGAATTGATCGAATACTTCTTTTTGGACGGTGTATCTTCTAACTGTTCGTCTTTCTATCCTCTAATCAAAACACACTTGTATTTGTTACAAACGTCACTTTGTTTTTAATCACACAGAGTATTTTCGGGTTATTTAAATTGGAAAAGGCTAATTTATTTCAATGGCTTTTTTTCTTTTCTTTTTTTATTTTGATTCAAAGTGGGTATTTCATAGATGGTTAAAATGAGGAACCATTGTCTAAGAGAAACCATTGTCGGAGAAGTAGACCCTGGAAATAAAATGAGGAGCACTGCTGAACCAATCAGTTGTAACTTGTACCTATTATTCGCCGAGCAAATTTAAGTAGTTTAGTCATAATATAAAATATGCTATGTTACTTTGGTCTTGTTGATTTGGCCAAATTATTCTAACATCTTTCTAAAAAATTATATTATCAATTTGGTCTAAAAATTACTATTTAAGTATTTAGTCTTATGATAAATATTACTCATGTGGAATGATGTCATTATTTTTTAAAACAGTATCAGAATTTTCTTTTTTCTCTCTTATTTTTTCTCTCCTCTTAAATATAAAGAAAAAACTTATAAATTGTTATAAATCTAAAGTTTAATTACTAAGATGTCCTTGTGTCTAAGATTATGGTTTATATTCTTTGGGCACCAAGTCTTCTATCTATATATATAAATAGAGACTTAAAATTTTGTATTCTATAGAGATTAATACAATTATCTCTCTTTCTTCTTCTTTACTTTGTATCTCTTATTCTCTGTTTTTTAGTTTTATAACAAGGTATCACGCACATAGCTCTACCGACTAAGTGATTGATCCGTGATAAGACTATAATAAACCATATAGTAAGGTTTTCTCATCTTACCTGGTAAACTAGAAACGTACTATTTAATGATTGATTATTCATAAATATTTTATTTTAAATTTTTATGATATATGAACTGTTTATTTTATGGTTTTTCTACTAATATTCAGATGATCAATTTTAATAGAAAAGTTCAATTAATTCCTTTCTCTCTTATCTTTTTATAAAGAGAAAAAAGATTCATTGGAAGATGGTTTATAGTTTCTATCCCACTAATGAAATTGTAATCACTAAAAATTGGTATTATCGCAATTTAATTACCTTTATGGTAACTAATCATGTGCATGGTTGAAAAACCTACAACCAATTAAATTTGGTATCCTTGTCCCATAAACAAGGATCATGTGATTTACTCATATGGTTTCTATCTTCTTCTTTTTTAAGAAACCATCCGTCAACCAAAAATGGATTTTCTCAAAGCGACGACCAAAACAACAAAAAAAAATTGTCGATTCGATTGTAATAAATCGTATAAAACCAATTGGTGATTTATCCATCGTTTCTATAAGATGAGAGATAAAATAGATTGACATTTTTTTTTCACTTTGTCAATATGGTGTGATTATTTTTTTCTATACTAAAAGAATGCACAGATCGTAGGTTTACAAGAAATCTTTACTATCAAATATGGTTTTATCAAATAATAAATCATTGGTTTCTATTCCTTCAAAGAAACTATTCATCAACCACAAAGTGGATTATTTATTCTCTACAAAGAACAAGGATACTGATTTGTTTATTTTCTCAAAAAGAATCATATAAACCAATTGAATTTGAATTTCTCTATCGATCTCAAAATTAGGTATATCGTCATTATTTGTAAATAATTAACAATTGCAAATACCAATGAAACGAGGAATTGCTCCATTCTTAAGGGATATTGAGCATTTATTTCATTTTATTTTTCTTGGTAATAATCTCTAAAAATTTGAAACCGTTAAACTTGTAGTTGGTATACGGTAGGACACCAAAGGTCAATGGGTGCGCACCCGGCTTGCTAGCCTATATCATTAGTCCTTATAGTGACTAAATAGATGTTGAAATTGATTAGTTTTTAATAAAGAAAGTGTCCATAATTGCATTTTGAATCGTTATCTCGTAGTCCCTAAAGATCACACAATTATTTGAGATTTATTTGCATGTTTTATATGTTTTTGGCTTCAACTAATGAATTTATATGCTTTTGGCTTTAACCAATAAAGTTTTAGTTTTCCAAAAGTAATCCATGGTTGATAGTAAATATGTATGTCTAGAAGACTATAATTTCTTTTTATGTTGAAAGACATAAGTCAGTGCTGGTGGTACAACCTGGAGTAGTTAAAATCCAGTAATTATTATGAGTATGTCCTTGAATTAACCGGATAATACTTTATGAAACTTGAATTTTTCGTATATGAAATGAAAATATTTTCCCCATAATCAGGAGGAGACTATACACTACCAGACGTTTGTGTTAATTAACTTAAAATTTGTATTAATTTTTCTCCTATCATAATCAAATCGAAAAAGGCTGTCATTGAGTAGGCGTGAAAATATCTCATTTTGCTTTTATTATAAGCTTTTTCCTCCTGAAGAGGAAAATCCAGTCACATCAAGCAAACAGGTAGCCCTCTATGAGAGGCTACAGGTAGTGCTCCAATTGAGACTACCAAAACATGATTCACATTCTCAAAATTTATCTCTTCACTTGATGATGAGATTATGCTGCCAGTGGGCACTGGTACCTCAAACTATCCATACACTAAAAAATTGTGTGGTATTATTGTAAACAAATGATTGTCGAATATTCATTTACAGTAGCTACTGAAATAAGAAATGATGGTGGTTGTTAACCGCTCTGCAAAGAAATATCGACATATGTGATTGGTAAGCACAAAATCCAAATTTTGTTGGATTTGAATCTCTTGAATAATGCAATATTTTGATCCAAGACTTAACACCTTAAACGTGCAAGCCTGAATTCTAAAAATTACAGGATGGGGTAGTCTTCATGCGTTATTTGAGAAATATGATTGTTGTAAAAACGATTTGAGGGTTTCATTATTTCTCAAACCCTAGGGTTGGTTCAATAATACTTTGTTCTCCCAGTATGATGTATTTGGTGTGGTAGTCCTTGAAGGATTCGTATTGCATTCTCATAATAAATGTGGTCGGAGAACATATTCGAATTTGTAATCCTTGGAGGATTCAAATATATTCAGGAAGACACTGACTCGATTATATCAGGTTTAACGATCCTTTACTGTTTTTTTAAAAAATTTGTAAAGTACCAAAATCCAGATTTGTTGATGATATTAACTTTATAGGTCTTTTGAAGAGTCCTTGAAAACACTAAAATCCACGTTTAAGCATCATAATTTTTTTTTCTTTCTTGATCTGCAGTTTCATAATTATGCTTGCATAAAACTTGTCTATTAAATAGACTATACATTCTGTTTTGATGCTTATTTTCTGTAATACTCATATAGTTGAGTTAGCATCCATAAAAACGTCAAAAATTGTACTTTTTTTCCTTTGTTTCAGGTTATGTCCCATGTGGTTTTCCTGATAAGGTTTTAATGAGGTAACATCTCGCTGACGTTGAATTTTCATTCAAAATGTTGATATTGTACTCTCTTTCCCTCGTCTACATTTTTTCCCATTGGGTTTTTACCAGAAAGGTTTTAGAGAGGCAATTTATTCAACATGGTGGTCATCCAAGGGGGAGTTATTATATAATTTCAGTTATATAGTTGGTGCCCATATTTGATTAGATCAAATCAACATAACCACCTCCTAGAATTTTGGATGTCTTTCTGAACCATGTAAGGTATGATCACAAATACATTTTTTTTCACTTAAGGTAATGTATCTACACCTTGGCTCTTTGTTAAAGAAACCACATCTGCAAAATCTCGAGAAGCTAGTGATCCATGGTACAAGTTCTCAATGTGTTGTAAAAGAACGTAGATGCAACAAAACTATATAATCGAAGACAATATTACTTATATAACACAAAAGAAGACTTCATTATCTAGCAAATTTCATCACGAAAGCATAGTAACCTTCTACATTTCAAGAAATTTTTCATCGAAATTGGAAAATCTCATTTCAAATATTTGCAAGCCAAGATTTAATTGAAGTACTTATCAGGGGGAGCGTCATTATCTAAGGTGTATTTACTGGAATTAGCGTGTTCTACTCTTTTTGCTTCGTCAAGGTTTTGTCCCACTGGGTTTTCCTTGTCAAGGTTTTAACGAGGCAACATTTCCGTATCCAACACTGTTTCAAGTCTTTATGTTTACACATTTTCAGGTTTTTCTCTTTTGAGTTTTCCTGGTATGTATGTAATGACCTAGCCACAACAGTCATCAGGGGAATTGTTATAAATCTAAATTTTAATTACTAAAATGCCCTTATGTCTAATATTAGGGTTTACATATCTTGGGAACCAAGTCTTCTATTTATATTTATAGAGACTTAAACTCTTGTATTCTACACAAATTAACAGAGTTATCTCTCCTTCTTTCTCTCACTTTGTATCTCTTATTCCCAGCTTTCTAATTTATAACAAAAATAACATATTTCTCAAACTATATGTCATAATTTAACAAATGTTATTTTTTCGGATAAACTCTCGTCAAGATCTATACAATGAGCACCAATTTTACTATTTTTCGAAGCTTTAATTTTTACCTTATCGTGTAGCTAAAAATCAACAACTAAATGAACTAATATAAGAGTCCATTCTACAAAATGAACTGCTAGAATTAACTACCAATATTACGAGTTTATTTTATAAAATGAACTGCTAAAGTTAACTACCAATATTAGGAGTTCATTTGAACGGCTATAATTAACTATCAATATTGCAAGTTCTTTCTTCAAAATGAAATGCTAGAATGAACTACCAATCTTACGAGTTCATCTTATAAAATGAACTGCTAGAAATGCACTAAAATATTATGAGTTCATTATACAAAATGAACATCTAGAACGAACCACCAATATTTCGAGTTCATTCTACAAGATGAACTGCTAGAATGAACTACCAATATTACAAGTTCATCCTACAAGATGAACTGTTAGAATAAACTACCAATACTACGAGTTCATTCTACAATATGAAATGCTAAAAATGAACTACCATACTTTATAATGGTGTTCATTCTTAAATACGAACTACCATTACCAATACCTCGAAGATTAAAGCTTCGAAAAAATATTATAATTGGTACTCGTTGTATAGATCCCATCGAGAGCTTTCCGAATATGTCAGATTTGTTAATTTTTAACTTATGGTTGGAGAGGGATTTAATGTTTAAGTTTGTTTTCTCCATTTTAAGAAGAGAGAGAAAATAGAAGAGAGAAAATGTTGTTTTAGTTATTTTAACATTTTCAAATAAATAAGTACCAAACTATACTCCCTCGCACGCTTGTTTATCGATGGACCAAACTAATTTGGGACCACCTAAAATAGGACCAAACCGAAATTTCCCTAACTGGTACTTCAGCACATTTATTTCCTAATTTATTTATATGCTTACAGTTTCAGTTATCAAAATACTAATAAAAAAACATGGTTAATTTGAGGCCTAACCCTTTTATTTGAGGTATAGCCAATTTTTCTCACAACTAGAGAGTAAGATAATGGGTGTCTAATTTTGGTCAAAAATAGCAAACTACCCTTTACTAATTAATCTACCCTAATACTAAAATCAAAATATAAATAGAAAATACTTTCCCTTTTTAATTACTTTCCAAATACAACAAAATCCTCAAACAAAAACAAACTTTCTATTTTGATCAAACTTTCCAAATTCTAAAAACCCTAAACCAACTTTTCCTAAAACAAACTCGGATCACCCATCCCTTTCAATATACAAGGTAAATCCTTATAAACTCATTCTTCAAATAATATTTTTTGATTGATCTATAGGTTTAAATGTTAGTTTATGTAAATCAAAATCCTGAAATAGTATCAGAATCGGTGGATGTGGATCTATCGTATCCATCGATTCTGGTTATATTCTTCATAAATATGAAGAACATTCACCACAACCGTTGGGGACGATATATCTATATCTAACCATTTCGTTTTATATTCCTCGTAAATAAATAGCCTAGATGGAATCGTTGGATACGGCAGATCGTATCTATCCATTCTATCTTTTAATCTTTTTTTTTTTACTTTTTCCATATAAAAATCGGTGGATAAGACACATGTTTATCCGTCGATTTCTGTTCGTATTCTGCCTTAAAAAATATAATGTCCAGAATCGTTGGATACGGCAGATCGTATCCACCGATTTTTTTATTTTTTACTTTTCTCTAGTGTCGTATACAACGATTTTGTATATGCTATTCTTTTTAATTTTATCAGTAAATAGGAATCGGTGGATGCATATGTATCTTATCCAACGATTTTTAATTACTGATTTTTCTATTCCCTTTTACTATTAGAATTGGTGGATAAACATTATCTTATCCACAGATTGTGTTGTATTCATTTTAGGATGTTGTGATGAATAATCCTTGTTGTTGGATTTTTGAATCTTTAGTGATACTTATGTTTGTTATTGAATTTGTTTTTTGTATAGTCATTATGGACAGTCGTAAGAGTGGTCACGGTCTTATCCGTCGGTATAATATTCACATAAAACCACAACAGAAGGTTAGCCACGACCTCTGCCATATCGCAACCAAATTTGATAAAGTTTTCACTAGTATAAAAATAGGCTTTTGCCACGCCATTTATTATTTTTTTGCGTGTCTATATGTAATAACTTTATCATTTAGCCACGCCATGGATTATTGGTGTGTCCATTTCTAGGGCTTTTATCCACGTTATGAATTTTAGCGTGTCTGTTAGGTCCATTAAAAACCACGTTCCCAATGCTTGTCCAAAAATCACCATTTAGCCACGCTAAGTTTGAGTTTGTTAATGAGCATATCCATAGACCAATTTATGGCCATGTTATGAATTTTGACGTGTCTGTTAGGTCTATTAAAAACCATGTTCCCAATGTGTCCAAAAGACACCTTTAGTCATGTTCATTTAGTATTTGTCACAGAGCGTGTCAATAGACCAATATATGGCAACATGAAGAAATTGTTGCGTATCCAAGGAATAAAATTTTATTACCCACGCCACTTTAGTGACGCTTTGCGTATCCAAAGCATAGGTTTCACTAGACATGGCAGTTCGAGATTGTTTTCTTTTTAATGAAAATGTCTAAGGCTTTAAAACAACCTGACCCCAAAGCACAGGCCCAATTGCAAGCAGGATCCTACCCGCTAGCCGTTATCCATTACCTCTACCCACTTAAAGATTAAATTCCATGTCGTTTTCTTCTTTTTGCCATTACTATTTCTCTAACTTGTTTTCTGGTTTTTTCCATTACCTGTTGTTTCTTTCTAACCATAGTTCCCAAGTTATCTCAAATCGCTACCAGACTTTCTTGGCTAGCTTTTTTAAGATTGTTTTGCCTGCCCATATTGTGCAAACCTTAGAAGATGGGTATTGAGAAAACGGGGAGCCCTGATATCTAGTTTAGCATTTTTGTTTTAATATTTTTTGTTGATAAAAGAAAAAAAGAAAAACTTCATTTAAGAATCATACTTGATATACACACATAAGCAATTTTAATATGGCTCATTTATTCAGGAATTTCGAGTTTATTGAGTTTTACATTAGCTTTCCATATGAAATTATGAACCATAACTCCCAATAAGTACAATTTAATCTTAGCATACGAAAAAAGCATTTGAAATAAATGAGATGCTTGAGCACTTTCCTCCGGTATATCGTCCTTACCCTCGTTAAAGTCAAAAACATGCGATTCAGTTGTCCAGGAGAATCTCAAGCAATAGTGTTAAAATTCTATGTAGGATCTAACAAGAAAGAGAAGAGAATAGAACGCGGAGTTAATAAAAGACTACATTGATAATAATCTGGTGTGTCTTACAAAGATGATAACCAGTGCCTTTTATAGGCCTCACAAACTTTAAACCAATTTCCTAAAACTCTACGAATTATATAAGGATACTACTTCTAAACTTAAACCTAAGTCTAAACTAGGAAACTCATCATATAATACCAAACTAGGAAACTCATCATATAATACCAAACTTCCAACACTCCCCCTCAAGTTGAGTAGTGGTATCTCCAATGCTCAACTTGGACAAATACTAATTCAAATATCTTTTCTGTAGCCGACTTTGTCTGTCTTCTATAGCTTACTTGGTAACGGTGGATACTTGTCCACTTTACTAGTTTTTATGAAGCTTGATCGTCGTAGATTCAGAGGCTTCGCTTGCTGAGTTCTCAAGAAACTTAACCATTTAACAGGTTCAGAGGTTCCCTTTCACGAAACTTAACCACTTAGTAGGTTCAGAGGTTCCATCTTAAACCGAAAATCTTCACGTTGAGTCTTTACGAAACTTAACCAATTAGTTGGCTCAGAGGTTTCTGCCTACCCAACAACTGTATATGCGTTTAGACGATTGGTTATTGATGGTTTCCGGATCGGTGTTGTTGTTGTTGATGATTCAATCTCCATGGCTGTGTACAGAGAGATTTTTTTTCTTTCTTCTTCTGAAACTATTTTTTTTTTTTTAAAATACGACTCCTCTCTTTTAACACTTAAATCCGTAACGAAAAGAAAAACTAAAAACATGAATTCTCTAGCTCTGTCTCTCTCCTCTCTCTAACCTAGCTATGATACCATGTTAAAATTTTATGTAGGATCTAACAAGAAAGAGGAGAGAATAGAACACAGAGTTAATAAAAGACTACATTGATAATAATCTGGTGTGTCTTACAAAGATGATAACCGATGCCTTTTATAGGCCTCACAAACTTTAAACCAATTTTCTAAAACTCTACGAATTATATAAGGATACTACTTCTAAATTTAAACCTAAGCCTAAACTAAAAAACTCATCATACAAAAATAGGAAACTCATCATATAATACCAAACTTCCAACAAATAGCTCTTATTCCAATTGGTGGTGTCCTTGCTGCCACAAATGATAATTTCAGTGTTGCATCCTATTCAGGACAAGCTCACTCATTAGAAGACAGTCATTGCAAAGACCTTACAAAAATAAAGATTTATTGGTTTCTGAGAAATGTCAGATGCAGCGACAAATTATATTGGAGACGATCACAAGTCTTTATTTCTGGTCGTCAGATAAGTTGGTCTGCGACCATTCTTTTGTTTCACAACCAGAAATAAGGACTTCCTACTTACCATTTTTTATCTCACAACCAGCAATAAGGATTTCCTACTTATATTATAATTTAAAAGCGAAACCTGCATTTTGATTAGGTGTAATCAAAGATTCAAAATATTCTAATCGCGGCGCATACCTGAATGAACGGTGCTGTGTGTATTCTTGGCAATCTGCGTCCAACTAACTTGCTTAAGAATATTCACAGAACTGAAGACTAAATCTGTGTTGCCATTATATCTACTGCAATCAGCAAAAGGGCAAAGTGTTGCACCCATGACTCCAGGGCACTATGTCACAGCCTCTGCAGGAATAATAATAATAAGAACAATATTGAAACATACTACTTGCCGAAACTATAACATGCACTTATACTGATCAAAAGAAAATCCCAAAAACTTCTCTCTTGTTTTGATTAAAAAAAAGTATACAAATGATGCTTGTGAACCCATGAAATAGTTAATGAAACTAAGATATGGCAAAGGTCAACACTCTTATCTCTGCAGTCTTATGGAAAGATAACAGTCAACGAGAGTAGAGTTGATCAATAATTCACATTAAGAAGAATAAGCAAAATGAAGAAAGGAAAGACGACTGAAGCAGCCAAACATACAGTTGATTATATCAACTACTATATAAGGGAAACAAAAGGATGGAAAAAATCACTCGGAATTCCACTCTCAATGAACTCTCTATTATATGCATGGGTGTTGAGCAATTGATATTTTATGTTGCTAAGCCATAGTTTACCATTAATCTTTAAGTCGGTAGAGGTAATCATCCAGTATTCTCCCAATCCTTCACTTATCGGATATTATAACTATGACATCTAAAGTGATCATCCAGTTACACATTTCTTTATATATTCTTCTGAATATGTAAAACATGTCATCCTATCTTTTTGTTAGAAGTGCAGGAAGCAGCCTGACGCTCGAAGTTGTATATGGTCCATCTCGTGGGACTCGTCACTACCTGGAAGTTGTATATGGTCCATCTCGTGGGACTTCCTTTGACCCTTGGAATAGTTTCTCCTAGCAATCTGTTGCTGAAGGATGGAGACGTTTCATGGAAGCATGCCCTGTTCAAGTGGAACTTGAATGTAAGTCTGTCTCACAGTAGATGTAAAACCGTTTATTTTTTATGCATATATTAGGAATCTGACTTTCGTTTTGACATAAAATGAAATGGGTGCTGGTGGATATGGGTAGCCTGAATGGAACGTTCTTGAACTCTCATCAAGTTTCACATCCTGATACCAGAAGTAGACAATGGAGTGAAGCAGTTGAGCTTTCTACTGGAGACATAATTACTCTAGGAACAACTTCTAGAGTAAATATAAGTTTGATGCTTACAAAATTTAATATATTGAAGATAGTATGGAACTGCTGCTGCACCATTTAGGTTCTCGTTTTCTCTTTGAAATAAGATGAAGGTACGGGTGCTGTTGAGTTTAAAGTGAAACTGTCATTGCTTTACACATCCATGACCATGACTCAAATTTAAAATCTGAATTAAGAGAACAAGGGGTGCATCGTGGAAATGTCCGCAGTTTGATTTACGTTTGTTGAATCTCTAATTTATACTGTAATAAACAGTGGCGCTGATCAAAGCACATAAGGATACAATTTATTTTCATTGTTCAGGTTTAGGAATAGCTATTGTCCGTAGTAACTTGAATGTTACACTGAAATATGATCTGTTATAATTTCTCCCCTCACTGTTTCACTGTGGCATGTTAAAATCAGTTCTTATGGGAAACAAGAAACCCCTTTGGAGTTGGTATGGCATCTGATCCAATGGCTTTGCGTCGTGGAGGGAAAAAGCTTCCAATAGAAGATGTGTGCTATTACCAATGGCCCCTTCCTGGAATCGAACAGGTTTAGTTTTATATTACTATAATAATTAATATATGTCCTTTCTCAAAGAGGCTCCTACTAACGAAATTTTAGCTCTACAGTTTGGCTTGTTTGGGATCTGTGACGGGCATGGTGGACCTGCTACTGCTAAAGCCGCTAGCAAGTAAGTGTTCCTTATAAATTTGTTTTCATGTTAATAGATACTCCTTTCGTCTGTAGAAAAAAGTTACTATCATATTTTTTTTTTTAATTTAATCTATTTTTAGGTTAAAATAAAAAAGTGATAATAACATTTTCCAGAAACAGAAATAATATTATAATTTCCTTTAAAAAGTTCTAGGATCTGATGTTGGGTTTTATCTTGTATTCCAAACTCGATGGTTTATTTATTGGTTCCAGGTATACATTATGATTGTCACCAAGTCATGCAGGATAATAGAATGAAGATATTACGTTTGTTCCCCTATTTATCGTACACCATATACTCTTTCCCCGTTTGGAACCTACCTGAGACATCATATGTGATAGGCAGAGGTCTTTTTAACAGTCATATGACCCTGCTCCCATGCATGTGAGTGTGCAAAGTGCTTTTGTCTAGGTATGTTATTCAGTTTCCGTGTTGCATAATATTTATCAAGCAAATAAAATTTTGTTTATTGCTGACAGTAGTTTATTTGTTGTTTTGTTGATGATAGGTAACAAAAATGCAAGGAATAAATCAAGAAGGAGAGTTTATTTTGACGCAAAGTAGAGTTAGTTAGAGTGAGGTTAGTCTGGAGTCCACCATCCTGAAAATGTACGGTAGTGTTCAAATCACCATAGTTTACTATGCCTGCTAGTGGTTTCTGTCATGTTTTCTAGATTTTTGGTGTAACTGATGTTGATAGTATTCAATATCCGAAAAACTATTGTTATGTTTCCAGGTTTATGTATACGTACATCAGTTTGTTTTGTAACATTTGATTAGATCTTATTTGAAATATGTTGTTGAAACCACTTTTTATTCTGGGTAAATCACATAATTATAAATTTGCCATTTTGTTAAATATATATCAAATTTAAATAATAAAATATTAATTTGGAATGAAGGGTTTGAGATACTTCTATGTGAACGGTGGATGATGTATCCAACTTGACGGCTGAGATTTTTTATCGTCTTTCATCAATTTTGAAACACATGTACGGTTAGAGACTTAGCCACATTTCAACCTTTTTAAAAATATAATAAATCTTTGGTTTGAATAAACGACCAGAGATGGTTATATGTGGATGGTCAAAAATGCATCTGGTTTAACGGCTGAAATTCCATCGTGTTCATCAAGTTTGGTTTAAAATTAACGACAAGGATTAACATATGTGAACGGTGATAGATGCATCAGATATAAACGGCCGAAGTTCCACAGGCGTGGCTATATTTTACCAAATCTAGAACGAATGGACGATACAAGATTGCATTAAATATTGTATTCGCGTGGCTAAACATCATATATAGCTACGTTAAACATATATAGCGTGTCTATAGGGAAACCAATGGCACGCAAAAAAAAAAAATTGTATGCCTTAGAATAACTAATGGCCACACCAAAAACAAATTACGTGTCAATTGGAAACCAATGGCCACGTCAAAAAAAAATTGCATGTCCATAGGGAACCAATGGCCACGCCAAGTTGGAGACCTTGAATGTCCAATTTATTTTGGCACTATATAGCCACGCCTGTGGACTTATGGCGTGGTTATTTCATGTAATTTAATCACGCCAAAACTGGCATGGCCATTGAGCACCTAAATTCACGCATCAAAAATCCACGCCATGAGTGAAAAATGATGGCGTGGCCAATACCCTATGGACATGCCAATCTTGCGTGTGGAAAAAACCTATTTTTGTCTAGTGTTTGGAGCTCCTATGTCAGCTAGCAATGGGGGAGCTTGATGAGATTATTGAAGTTGCAACCAGTTCATGCCAAACACTATAGCTTGTTTGGATACCACTTAAGAAGTTTCTTTTTGACTTCTGAAAGCAGAAACGTCATAAGTAAGTTTGGGTACACAAATTCATAAACTTTTAGAAGCAAAAAAATTAACTTTTTATAAGGAAAATTGGTTTACTTCTGACTTTTTCTTTTGTTATCCAAACACCATTTACATATTGAACTACATGCAGTTCAAATGCATGACACTGCATTCCCATTTTTGGAGTGCGGACCCTAACTCTTCCCACAATGCGAAACACTTTATAAACGTTCTGCTCCTACTGCTACATTGATGTGAGTACATTTTAATCCAATGTGGGTACCTCCACAATTATAAATTGTTAGTCAAATACCTCCAGTTTTAGTGGTGTAGCAAAAAAAGGCATCACGGTTTATCTTCACAAAGTTCTCAGGAGAAGGTTCCTACTTTTGTTTGCTACAAGTTTTTTTTACTTCCCCAACATTCATGTTCAATAACATTAAAAAATTCTTCAAGAAAGATATGATTTTCGTCAAAGTTATCTCAGGATCTGAGAACTTGTTTCAAAGATCATCGAAAATCTTTCTCCACGTTGTTGTGGTCATCTTAACTCTAGTTTCATCATTAAATGAGTGTTGATCGAACCATGACATAATCCAGTCACCAAGGGTATCATATCTATTAGAAGAAAATCAATATCCAACAACTCGAAACTAGACCACTCTAAAAAAGAGAAATCTAGAATGATGCGCCTAAAATTCTCTAAATGGTACATGCATATGTCAATAGATTGATCATCTTGATATAAATTTCTTGTCTCTCTTTCTTTAGAAGGAAGAATATCCATCACACACTTCAAAATGAACAATTTATTATTGGAGTTGTGTTCAAAGGCCAAATACATTTGCAAGATTCTCTATTCTAATAAATGGAGAGGCCACTGACATGTTCAGAAGTCAAAAAGGAAAGGCAGGGGGATCCTATCTCTCCATTTTTGTTTATCATGATTGCTGAAATTCTTTCACTGATGATTAAAAGAGATGCGGCTAACAATTTTCTTACTGGTTTCTAAGTCTCTCCTATTGGCACTGTTATTAATCATTTGCAATTTGCAGATGATTTAATAGTCTTCTTAGATGACTCTGTAGAACAAGTAAGTAATCTTAAGAATACTCTCTTTGCTTTTGAATTAATCTCTGGATTAAGAGTGAATTTTAGAAAAAATGTTATTATTGGAATTGGGGAGAATCATAATGGTGAAGTCTATGATGCTTCTTTTGGTTGTGCACTTACTACATTCTCAATTAACTATTTGGGAATCGCTTTGGGTAGTAAATAAAATTGTAGAGCTGTCTGGGACATCATCATTCAGAGAATTCACCAAAAGCTTATTACTTGGAAGAGAAGATACTTGTCAAAGGGTCAGAGACTGATAATGGTAAATAGTGTTATTGCTAGTTTGCCTATCTATTACTTAACTATGTTTCAAATGCCTGTGTCAGTAATGAAAGAACTTGAAAGAATTATGTGCAACTTCTTGTGGGGTTCTTCTAATATAACTAAGAATAGAAGTTGGATATCTTGGGCTAATGATACAATACCAAATAAAAGAGGTGGCATAGGTATTAAGAAGCTGAAACTGGATAACAAAGCCCTGCATTGCAAATGGATTTGGAGATATGGTAAGGAAGATAAGGCATTATGGAGAAAAATCATTTGGGAAAAATTTGGAGGTAACGTTGATTCTTTTCTTCCAAATACTTATGCAAAGTTAGTGGGATATAGTATTTGGGATGGTATTTTGAATGCCAGAGAACATGTCAGATGATGTCTTTCGTAAAGTGGTAAGAAAAGTTCGTTAAGACTTGTGAA
>JAJJMC010027464.1:1677176-1739656 GCA_023531435.1 Papaver californicum | reverse complement strand
AGAGAAGAAAATAATCATGATCTGTGATTGAAGATTTCTAGTGATTTATCACTTGAGTTATGGTAATCATTCTCTGTGATTTTTGACCCAAAAATCACGTGAAAATTATATCCAGAATCTCAACAGAATATAATCAAATTTTCCCGCCATTGCATTTTACTTTGAATTTGGGCATGGGTGCCCCAAATCCAAAGTATGGGTGCCTTAATCGATTTGGGAGGGTGCCTTTAACAAAATCTCGGGTGCCTTTAACACTTTTGATAAGGGTGTTTCTAGCACTTTTAAGCCCATTTTTTCCATATTTATTTATTCCACCAAAGTATCTGCAATCACATAAAATCACATTATTAGCACAAAATCAAGCTCTAGCAATGAACAAATTAAGGACAAATTAGACACGAAAACGTGTCTATCATCAGACAAAATACTTTATCCACTGTCAATAATGAAAGCAAATTGAGTTTTTGGAAGGATAGATTGTTGGGTGTCAATTCTCTGCAACATTATTTTCCTACTATCTATAAACTATCTAGGAAGAAAGATGCCTTTGTTAGTGCAATGGTTTCTCCATATAGTGCTTGGAATTTTGATTTTAAAATAAATCCTAATGAGATTGAATTAGGAGAGATTGTATTGCTTTTTCAACAACTGGGTGGTATTTCTACTAAAATTGCTCCATCTAATTTAGAGGACACAAGAAAATGGATCTGGCTACAGAACTCTTTGTAGCTAATGTATACTCCTCTTTAGATGTTGCTGGCTTTCTCTTTTTCCCACATAAATAAATATGGAATTCAAAACTGCCTCGAATGGTCTCTTTTCTTGTTTGGAAACTTTGTTTTAATGGTGCTCCAACTTTGGATTTTTTGATGAGGGTTGGGAAGAGAAATTCTAATGTCTGTTTACTTTGTGGATCAGGAATTGAAAAAAATAATCATTTGTTCTTACATTCTCTGACACTGTTAAATCCAACTTGTGGGAGTGGTCCAATAGGAAAAGCAAAAAGATGATCAAAAGGATTTGGGATCTTTTACCCTTTGGGATTTAGTGGACAATCTGGAATGAGAGGAATGCTAGACTATTTGGTAATCGGAGAAGAAACTTGAATCAGCTAATAATGTCATTCAAGTGTAGTTGTTCAATTGGGCTAGATGCACTAATTTTTTTGAGGGATACTCTTTGAGTACTTTGATTTGTAATTGGAATGTTTTTATTGACCACATCTAATTGTATTTTCTGTTAGGTGTCATTACTTGATGACTTTCTAAGTTTCTAATGAATTTGCCCTTTTTCTTGTCAAAATTTTTTTGCAGCTGATTTTGTTGCTCCCCTTATTCCTTGTGATACTAAAATTGTAAAGGGTTTGATAGGATGATTTCACAGAGAAACATCAACTTTTAGTTCTTGTCCAGATTACTTTGTCCTGATTGTTAACAAGAAGTTTCATATTTAAGATCTTCTGAGTTATATAAATACAAAAAAGATGAAGGACCAGATTTTGTTTCCACGTATGATTTTCATAATTTATAATAAGAAAACTAAAAAGATCAATTACAATATTTATTAATGTAGGAAGATTGCCAAGATTAGGAACCTATTTATCAACCATACTAGGATTTGATTGCCATTACCTAGAGACCAGCAGGGAGCAACTGAATATGTATGTTAATGAAGTCAAATTCATTATTTATACTCTTCCATTCCATGTAAAACCCTTTATTTTTGTCGATAAAGAGGAGAACTTTTTTTTTCTTTGAAATAGTTTCCCTTCGAGGATGAGACCCAATATCTGTCCGCACATGCACACACCCTCCAAGCAGATTTTGCGAGAAGAACATAGTTAAAGAAAAGGAATTATACTAATCTACCCCCACATTTATACCCGAAACACAAAAATAACCCCATTTTAAATAAAAAAAAATTAATTATATAGCCCCACTATTAGGATTCCATCCAAAAAAATATTTGGAGAGAGTCCAACTCGATACTTGATGATGTGTCTAGAAAAATCCCACTGACAGATATCAAATTGTATGGTGGATATTCTATTTTACCCTTTCAACTTTAAATGAAAAACGTAAGTCTATTGGCTTACTATCTTCTTCATCTCTAAGCTCTCTTTAACTAACTCTTCTTTTCAAAGAAAAAAAAAACCAACTAAATAATTTAACTGTTTTTTTTTTTTTTAGTACGAAAAATCCAAGGAACTGAGTTAAGGACTATCAAGGATTGTTGCTATGGATCATTGAATGCTTGGCTTGAACAGGTACGGGTTTTACTTTGATTTTACTTTAGAACTGAATTAGAACTGCTTCACTGATTTGACGATTTGTTGAATAAGCCTGCAAATGATTATGTAATTCTTTGAAACCGAGAATATGGCAGCTAGATATCATGAACTCATGATTAACAGGTGGATTTTGTGAATTTCAAAATTAGGTTTTTGATCAAAAATTTGGGAAGACTGAACTTGTGTAATCTCTAATTCATTAAAATTGATGTAGTGGGTAGTTTTTAATCCTTTTGAATCCTTGTTATATCATCCTAATTATGTAATTTCATGAGTTAGGGAGTGAGAGTTAAGGACTAGGGCTTCACTATAAAAATATAGGGCTTATTCATGGATATATTTTTAATTTATAATTCATGCAAACTAGCTTCATGGTTAGTTAGTGATTAACATGAGGAGATTTGTTGGTAATTGTTCTTTTAATGAACTAGTCGAATTAGAACATCAATTTTGTGGCTCATTGCTGATTGCTAGACTAATTATATGTAGTTCGCGATTCCTGGGAAGGATTTCAGAACATATCATGAAACAAAAATACTATTTTTAGGTGGCAGTTGATGTTAAGTAATGCACTCTATGAATTGTTTTTCATAATAGTTGTTAATGAACTTTGGAAGAAATTGTTGGGTTAATAATGCTGAAGAAATATTACGGTTCTATTTCTAATTAAATAATGGGTAATGATTGTCATTTCAGTAGTTATAAATGATTCTTATGTACATTAGATGTTGTGTTATGTTTGCATAATTTTAAAGAATTAATTATGCTTTTGATGTTGTCAAAACTCGTTTCTTATAGCTAGTAAAAGTAGATTTATTGCTAATCCGTTCATCCAAAAATTGTCTGTTTTTCGTGCTTCTGCACTCCACTATTGTAAAACCTTGATCTATACTACACAAAATTTAGCGTTTGGCAACTGAAATAAGATGTTGAAAAACGGGGTTGTAATTCCAATTATCCGTTACAAAAGGGGGTGAAACAAAATTTAGCAACGAGCATGTCGCCGTTACAAATTAGGTGTCGTAATGGTTTTTGTAACCGCTTATTGGCCATTACTAATTTTCAATTAGTAACAGAATGAGAGCCGTTACTAATTTTTTACCACTGTTGCAAAATCTTGACTAGGTCAAAGAAGACCGACTTCCGTTTTTATGGTAAAAATTTAGTAACAAATTCTTGTTGTTGCTAAAAGAATTTGCAACATAAAAAAAAGGTCAATCTTCATTGAGCTAGACAAAATCAATTTTCCCCCAAAAAAATTCCCTGCAAATATCCTATTTCCCTAGAATTATTCTCATTCAATCCATTTCATTTTACAAACTTTCTAACTTTTCTACAAAAGAAAGGGAAGCAAACATTGTTTGATCACTATGTTTATCGTTCTAGTTCAATGAAACATTTTAAACACCAACGTCATTATACAAAAAAAAGGGAAGCAAAGTAAAAGTGACATGCCAGAAATATCTACAACAATACAACTAAGTATACTTCATAAGAGCAAAAACATACTAGTCCAGGTGAAAGCATATCAGTAGCTACCTATTTTCTTGGATAAGTTATACAACTTATAAGTGAACCTGTAAAACGAAGACCAGTTCTCTTAATTAAGACTAGTACTACAATAAGATTATAATTGCATAGAAATTGAACTAGTAAGCTACCATTAACGGCGACAATAAACACTCTGAACTATTAATTTTGGTACTAGAAGATGTAAATGTTTTTAGTCTCTCATGAGATGACTAATATATTACGGTAGTATTAGTGAGAATGTAATGTGTAAGTGTCTACATATGTTCTATTGAACATCTCATTCGAATTCTTACACGAGAGTCTATATATAGGCTCACTGGTGTACGTTGGACTCTGTAATGTAACGACACATGTATATAAGAATAAAACTGTACAAGTGATATGTTACGAGAAAAAAATATATCAATAAACACTTACGGCAAGAGCATTTGTATGATTATTCCTCTAATGGTACTGCAGGGATGTGTATTTGACGATGTAGCCCAATTCGAGATGTGTCTTTGAAGATGAGGCGCCCTTACTTTGAATATGACCAACAACTAAATGACCTGATAAAAGTACAAAATACACATCAATAAAATCCTCCAATTGTCTAGCAGTGGAGTAAAAGTATTGTATATCTTTGCCAATACTGTAACACATTTCAATATTTCACACAAAAAGAAGAAGAGAAAGAAATGAAGTTATAAAAAAAAATCAGTTTCGCTTCTTGGCCAGATACCTATTCAAAAAGACAAGATATTCAAAACAACTAAAAATTAAGATTCTATAAAAACTTAATTTTGTAATATGAAACAAATAAAGAAAAAAGAACTGACCTCGTATACTTCTTCAAAGTAGTCATTATATATTGTCAGAACCAGTGGCTTCATAAACTCCAAAATGATCGTGCACGCCCTACCAAGATAAAATAAAATAATAAGAACTAGAGCATGGATATTTACACCTAATTAGTAGGAAATTCAGCATACTCTGGGCTTGTTAATTTTTTTATGTACAACGAAAAGAAGCACACGCGATAAACGAAAATGAAACAGTACTTTGGAATATATTTATACTTTTGCATTAAGTTTCTATGAAAGACTCGGTACGAGCAATAAATCAAATCTCCTTGTTCCCACACCAAATATGATTGGTTTCTGTAACCCTGGTCAGTAGCTAGCAGGTAAAGTTCACCGTTTGGTTTTTGTAATCCCACTTGCCTTTTGCCTTCCATACTGCAAGCGTTTTAGCTGGCAGTAAATGTAAATTCAGACCGCATGAGGTTCAAAATTATGGTAGTAAAATAAAATTTTTTTAAAGGAATCATTGGTTACCTTAGGTCCCATAGTCAGTCAAAAGCATCAACAAGGTCTTCTACACCCTTTCACATACTTTTCTTCAACTTCATATTCTGAACCAAAGGAAGTAAGATGTGGTGTGAAAAAAATTACAGACTCGATGTAACTTTTACTTTTCAACCAATGGCACAAAATGAGAAAACGAAAATCAAGCAACAGAGGATATGACAAACAAGCACACAAAACGTTAACAAATTACAAAAACTTTGTGTTTATACCTCTTTAGAACTTTTTGAAAAGCCTTCATAAAAGTCTTCTTGTTTTTAAAAACATGTTATATAAAAACATTATAAGACAACCACGAGAGGGTCCGTCGCCAACCCGCAATAAGAAAACACCAAGTTTTTCAAGAGATTACAACTGCGAACACCAATTAAAAACAAAAGAAAGTTTCAGTAATCAGAACCGATATAAAGCTTAGTTATGATATACTGAATTAAGCAACTTAGTGATTGATGGTTACCAGTATCTCCAATGGTGCTTTAAGTCCTTGCAATTCCTTGAAAACTCAGCAGATGTTTTCCGAACAATAGCTTGATACTCATAATCAGGAATATCATGATGTTCACTATGAATGCCCATCAACTTCATCTCAAAATCGGCAATCTTTTCCTGACCTATTTATCAACATTACAATTACACAATCAACATAAAAAAATCCATAGAGATAAATACTCAAACATTTCTTCTTCATTCTCCATGAAACTTGATAATACCCACACCCGAAATTACTCCATCAAATAACAAAAACAACAACGAAAATAAAACAAAGAACCAATTATAAAATCAAAAACACTTGAAATTAGCATTAACAAACCATTATAAGATGGGTGGGAACATACTAAAACCATCAGATACCCAACAAAAACTTCTATCTGAATAGAAACCCTAACAAATATATCAAAAGTTGAAAACTTCAATTATGCAAATCAACACCAAGAATTTGTAAGAAAAATTAAACCCAACAATGAAACATCACCTGATCAAGAACCTCATGTTGATCAATCGAAATAATTTGCTACATTTGTTTTTCAATTTGCATCCTATTGTAGATAAATCGAAGTAATCTCTTACTCATCTGTATAATTGAAACACTAGATAAGAAATAGAAATACCATATTTAGGGTTTCCACTGTAAATATTAGACAAGATGGTTATAAGAAAAACTGATCTAATAAAAAGAAGAAGGTAGATAGTGGTGTTGGTATTAGTGAGATGGTGATGATGGTGCTTGAGCAGAAGGAAGAGAAGAGGAATAAAATAATTATGGTTGTGTATGTGGGTGGGTGGGGTGGGGTGGGGGAGGGGGGGTTAAGGTTAGATAAGTTAGATAATAGAGTGGAAAAATCTCCAAGTTTTCTTAGCCGTTACTAAATTTAGGCAGAAAAAAATCAAAAAGTATTACCTTGCACACGCACATCTTGCAAAATGTTATCTCAGTTGTTGCTAATAGAAACACCTTTCGGGACGTTATAAAATTAATAACAACGATGAGGCTGTTACTAAATTTTAGCAACAACAATTTTTGGTTGCGAATTAGTAACGACCACATTACCGTACTAATTTTAGTTACTAATATGCAAATTTGGTGTAGTGGATATGGTGTATTTTTGTTTTGATGACCAATTATGGTCACATAATCTTTGGAACATAGGGACGGATATTCTTATAGTTTTATGTATTCCATATTTTGCCAGTGACCATAAAGTATAGTTATGTGGTTCTTGTTTTCTTTGTCTCTTTTCGGTATGCATCACCTTGATAAATTGAACTGATTCTCTCCAGGTCATTGCAAGGAGAAAAAATGGTCTTAAAGGGGCTGAGCAACATAGACTTGCATGTGAGTTAACTCAGGAGCTAAGTGTTCAGGACTGTACATTACCTACTGCTAGTGCTCCACTCACAACTCTTCCTGACTTCCTCAGACCTTCCTGAGGCATTAAGCAAGAAATCTCAATAAATTGTGGTTCATTTTCCAAAAATGATTCCACTAAAAAATCTGGTTCTGGAGAAATAGATTCAATTGATGAGGTTGAGAGATTTGTTATGAAGGAATTTCAGAGAATCATAAAAACACCCATTGCTAAGAAGATACTTAAAGAAAAAAAAGTTTGAAATTGTATGCAATACGTTGAAAGTAATCATTTTTTTCCTGAATTTGCTGCTCAGTACCATGACCATGAGATATGACAAGTGGTATATAGAAGAAAAGGTGGAAATAACTACTATAAATTTTTGTCCCTATGGTTTAGTCTTTTCTGAAGGTCTTGGTGTAAAACTAGTAAGCTTTTTTTGCATATAATGTTCTTCACTTTTTTTTGCTGAAATCCTAAGTCTGGGATTAGTAAGCATCTTTTCTTTGTAACCCACTATAAAGTATGATGTTCGAGGTTTTTATTGCCATGTGTCTGTTTAACCAGAAGAGGGGAGAGTAACCAGGGTTAAAATGCAGTGATTGGTAAAAACGATTAGGTTATGAATAAATGAGTATTTTTATACCTTGAAAAAGGTTTCCACGTGGAAGATAATGGTCAGTTAATGTTGTTTGGAAAAAACACGATGGAAAAGAAGAAAACAGCATAGATTTATAAATTTTTTTAAAAACGGGATATGTTTACAATGGAAATCTTAAAATGGGGTCATATCAATAAAATTTCCTTTAAGGAAATTTAAATCTTTAAATTTCAGACCTCCATCATTACTATTTTTGTGAATACTAGAGTAAGAAGTTAAAAAAAATACCTTTTTTGTTGTGAACTATCTTAACATGTCCCCAAATTAAGAACCGAAAGAATAAAATGCCCTTTTTTTAAAAAAAAATCTAAAAATGCCTCATATATTGCTCATTCTTTTTAGTCCCACTATTCTGGTCAAAATATCGTTGATTAAGTCAATGTATCACGAGAAGGTACGAGATAAGGTATTTCATGTTACCTTTTTGCCCAAACCTTCGAAATCTTATTGAAAATAAAATCCTAGCCGTATCTTGGCTTAGTTTTTCCTATTCACCTTTTTAATTTTTTTACCAAGCAATGAAACAAAATCCATCAACATAACTTCATTACATTCACCACCAAAATATAACTAAACCAAAATCTCTCTCTAAATCTTAAATATTATAGACAAGTTATGCAGGCTCTCTCTATCCCTCCAAGCTTACGCAGCTTCAGGAAGAATCTCAAGCAACATAGCGGTCACACAACACACCCTGACTTCGAACGGCTTTGACGTGACCTTCATTTACTTAGCGCTTCCAGTCGTTGAAACTCGTTACTCCCTTTGACTAAAAGACTCTTTGGTACTAAAAACCAACCGGATTGTAATATCATAATAATAGGTAGAAATTGGATTCCTTTTGATATTCTATACAAGACTCTAAAAAAAGTATAATCGGCATAATTATGATTCCAGGAATCAAGGACATATTCGAAGAATTCTGATCATTGGTCGGAATAGATTGTGGGTTCCGAACAGCTATAGCAGCTGAACCTAATAAGATAGCAATTACGACCCATGCCGTAATAAGGACTTGGGCATGGACTTGGAAACCAACTATTTGCCAATAAAAATGTTGGCCTAGTTCGAGTTCCATATTCCGCAGGTTTCTTAGTGGTGACACCAGGTGATGATCTACGATCCCTGCCAGCCTATAAGCTGAAAACCTTTTTCAGTGAAGACCACTCAGTGATCTGAGATCTTTGAAGAAAGGTCAGAGAAGATGCTCTATACATTTTTATACGATTTTGAATCTGCGGTTTTAAAGAAAAACCAGACTCTAATCTTCATGCACTCTCGCTTCTGTTCTAGGCGCTAATGGGCGGGCATGGGTAGAGTGTTCCACCTCGCCCCTCTTCGGGTCTTTCTTCACGAAGTAGCGATAAATGCGAGAATATTTACTTCCATAATCCCATCGTTTTTTACTTCACAATAACTCAGGATCTAATCCCATAGAGATGATAAATCTTCTCCTTTAAATTCAATGAAATGAATTGCATCCCTGTCCCGAGTCACTAGAGTTCCTTTCCCCTTGCTGGATCACCTTCGGTTCATATATTCAGAAAGTTTCTTCGCTAAAGAAGAGGCCGAGTATATTGGCGCCTCGATTGAGCTGAACCAATTAAATAGAGCAATATTCCAATCCAAATGGCGTGACTTTATCATACAAAGGATTGTGGCAAGCAAGAGAAAATAAAGTGAGTTTTAGGGTGCAGCGTGAAGGCCCCCTCGAATGTACCTTGAGTTGACGTCACTGGGACATCTACCGCGAGGATCTGCTTAAGCAAGTCTTCTCCCAAAGGCAGCTGTTCCTTGGGATACAGAAGAATTTGTCGATATTTCTTATTTAATGCTCTTGTTCCTGGATGCTTCATAGGAAGAAATGGCTATTATGTTCCTATACAGAGAAACATTTCTTCCAAGTCACAAAAAAGGGTGTCCATATATATCTTTTCAATCAAAAAATTTAAAAAAGAGTGTCGTTTACGTATTAATCTAGCACTTCTTCTTTGGAATATCTGCCAAAAAAAATTTGGGAGCTATGACACGGAGAAGGGGACTGGGTCCAATCTGAATGGCATAGCTCTTGCTTCACTTTAATCAGTTTATTGATCAAAGGAATTACGTAAAGATTCAATGGTTGATAAGGGGATAGCCGGGGGATTTCACTTCTGAAGAAAAAGGCAGCTTTTCCTATTGTTGAAGCTTTAAAACTCATTATCAAATTATCTTTCAAAAACAAATCTTCATTACGAATAACTGGGTTTTGTAGGGATTCAACTAATTCGAACCCAATTATTTCATGTGAACCTACGAAGGAATAAAGAGGAAGGAGAAGCTATGAAACAGAGGAATTTATGTTGTACGAGTATTTTTATATGGGTTCAATTAGGACATGATTTCTTTATTTTTCATTTTCCAATTTATGTTTTAACCTAATATTTTAATAAATGATCGATCAATTTTTTTATTGTTGGTTCGAAATTTCTCAATTTGGAATAATGTGTTCATATTAATTAATTTATGCATATGTTTTTAAATTTGAATGGATCAATTAGTGTTCCCAATTTTCCAATTTGAGGATTTTCTTCGATCTTGGGAAGAACATTCAATTTGGGGAAGATCATTCAACTCGGGTAGACTCGGTCATATCCAACTCGTTAAAACTTGGTCTTATCCAACTCATCAAAGCTCATTCGGTTTATGGGTTTATGTCATTTTCCTAGTAAGAGAAAGCCACAGCTGGCCGTTAACGGTCTTAAACCGTTTTTTCAACAAAAAAAAAAAACGAGACATGAGTGGTTAAATATATGGAATTTTAAAAAATTTTAATAAACGAGGATATTTTTTTATTAATAGAAAAATTGGTATTAACGAATTTTAAACTCATGTCACTGCTAGTATTATCGTCTAATAACTTTACCACTGTACTACAGTGACATCGGTAAAATAAAAATATTTTTATTTATTATCAAAAAAATAAGAATATTTTAAAATAAATGTATTTTTTATTTATCCTACCAAGATCACATTGAGAATGAATCTAACTTGTTTTAAATATTTTATGGTAACTTAAATGAACGCATTTGATGTAGAGAAATGGTATTAAGAACGGATTTTACGCATTTTCCTCCACTTTATTTATATTTTTGCATGTCTTCAAATTATATCATTTTCTCTCGTTAATGAATAATGGGTCCCAAGTATTTCTTAGTTGAGTCCATCTTCTTTACCAGTAAAATATGAGTAATTCCCTGCAAGCATCACAACTTAGATTTTTGCAAAAACTAGACTTCTTATAATTTAATGAGTTATCATGAGCAACTATTTATTTTATATCATAATTTTTTATTTTTCTTCGCTGCATGAACTGAAAAAAAAAATCTATATGGTTAATGTTTGTTTTCTCTAGAAACGGCTAGTAAATTCAAATTCACTACATAAGTATGTTTATTACTTGCTTCGTTTTTGTAGTTAAATATATATAACTAGATTATTTAACTTAAAATATATTTTTAACATGCTTATGATGAAGTTTGTTAACAATTTTATTATTTATTTTTCCATGGGGCTTGTAAACATTAGGAACACTTTTAAACTTCTCGAGAAACGGTGTACATGATAGATATGTTTTTATGTCTAAATCGTGATCATTTCTCTGTTTTACTAGCGTTTGATTTTATATTTATTATGGGTTTTTATATATTTGTAGGTATTTTTGAGAAATAAATATTTGTGAAAAAATCGGCTCAAAAAATAACAAAGGCACCCAAGAAAATTACTAAGGGCACCCAGAAAATTGATAAAGGCACCCGCCAGACGGATTAGGGGCACCCTCATTTCAAATTCAAATTCCTGATTTGGCGGGAAGAAAATCTCACGTGAGAAAATTCTTCTGGATGATTCTGATTTGTTTCTGAAGTAATTTTTAAGGGATAAAAAGAAGATTCGAGATATATATATGACGTAACAACCACAACACGTCATTCATGAGAGTTCCATGCCGTGAAAATTGCTGGAACAGCCGAGACACGCCGGACAAAAAAGAGTTACTCTCGGATTCGGATTAACAAATATTTGGAGTTGGATTTAGATTGTTCTTTGTGTTCTTATCGGTTAAGAAGGGTTATTAGGGTTCACTAATCCTATAAATAACAAAGAGAAACAAGAAAGAAATCATCTGTAGGCAGAGAAAAAATTCAGGAGAAAAGAAAATCTTACGTTGTGAAGAAGAAGACGAAGTACAGACTACGCCAAAGAACCGTCATTTTCTCTATCACCTTTTCTTTCATAATGTACTGCACTCAGAAACCGTCTTTATTCTCTGTGTAGTTTTCTCTCTTCAGCAACACAGAAAAAAGTTTATGCAACACTTACATCTGTATATGTTTTGTGTGTTACTTCTGTTTTTTTTTTAAGCACTTTGAGCTATAAACATGTATTTTGAGAGGGTGTTTGACATGAGGAGCTAAACCCCATTGCTTAGGTGACGGAGGAAGCCATTTTCCAATAATAAAGTGGTATATTTTACTTTATTAATTTGTTTTGCACTTCTTTTACTATTATTTGCTTTGAATTAAATTTGAAAAAATGGTTTTTATCAATTAGTTGTGTTTTCTTTTGATGAGTCATGCTGAGTTTAGAGCTTTTGATGTCTCATACTTTTGATTTACAACTATTATTTTGAAAATCTAACTTTGGCAGATATTTTGAATAAATTGAATTTATGATTTGCAAGATAATTACCAATGCTAAATCACTTGAAAAATTGGCTAATGCTGGAATCCTTAGTCTCAGTTCTTCCCATAATATGAAATCAATTTTACTTTAATCTTCTTCATTTTTAAGTATTAAAAATTAGGTTAAAAATCGAATCTTAACAAATTTGAGTATTGAATCTTTTACCACTATTTCTCAAATACATCAATTTTTGACGCCCCCGACGCGGACTTATCTTTAGGTTTAGAGTTTTAGATTTATTTATTTTTTGGTTTTTTTTTTTTAGTATTATTTTTTTTTTGTTCTATTTTACGTTTCTTTGAGTATTTATCTTTTTGCTACAATTTTTGGATTTTGGATTAAAAGGAAATTGAGCCAAAGACTTTGGTGATTAAAGACTTGAAGTTAAAGTTAAAGCTAAAAGAACGTAAAAGAAGACAAAGAACTTTATTTTCAATTAGATTTTATTTTTATTTTTTAGGTTTTATTTGTTTTTCTTTTTAGAAAATTGTATTAGGTAAATTTTTATTATTTCTGTAATTTTTCTTTTATTTTGGATACTTTTAGACTTTATTTTGGGACTTTGGATATTATTATTATTTTTAAACCCTACGGAAGGGTAATTTAAATATAAACTGCAACAGGGAATAACGACAATTACGATATTGTCTCGGCCCCTCGGGTTCGTACATTATCACATGAGTCGGTGGCTCGAGTCGACTACAACCGATTCATCCCCCGTCTAGTACGGGAGGTAAGACTCGATCAACCCACGAATCCCCTGCAAGTGGGTTTACTGTATTCCTTCGTATGCATATATGTTGAGGAACTGAATACATAATTCTTTTCTAGTAAAGGGCATGAACTGGCCATACAAGATAAGGACTCGGATTTCATCACAGTTTCCCTTTTGCCCGCTTTAGGAACACGTTACAAAACGCGAACCTAAGCTTAAAATTTTGACTAGAAAGAGACTGACAGGTAACGAGCTTATAGGAAACTCATTCAAAAGGATTGTATTGGTTACTTTGTTAGCCTAACTCAAAGTTCATGAAGATTATTTTAAGTTGATAGAGCCGCCTTGTAACCCAAGGAAACTTTGCCAAAGAGACAGGTTTATCAAAGCTCCTTAGAGTTTATCCTGTTTCTATTCGACTTAATCTAATTTGGATCCTTCTAAGAGGTTTGATAAAACTGTAACTAGTTGCCTTTCGAAAGAATAGAAGCTGGTCTAGAAACAATCAAAATGGAGCCATCATGCTATTTGTTTGCTAGATTCAATAGGTTTTATTTGGTTGAGTCAGCCTTGCTTGTGATTGTTTAGAATTCCCTTCCAATTAGGATTTTTTTTTTTAGTTTTTTTTTTAGTGTATGCCAAGACTGTCTGAAATCATCACTGAGCGAGCTTGGAAAAGAGACACTCTAGGTCGTTTGATTAGTGAAAAACCTAGTAGTTCTGTCCCTGGAAACAATGACCTCGAAGACTCTTCATTAACGTCAGTAATGGCAACTTTAAAAGCTTTATTGAACCTGACTAGGACTTCTCGTCCATCATGTATCAAGTTAGGTGAAACTGAAGCAAACTATAAGTTGAAACATGGGACCATACAGATGCTCCCAATCTTCTTAGGGAAAGAAAATGAAAACCCTTATTTCCATGTTAGGTATTTTGAGGAAATATGTAGTACCATCAGGATTAAGGACCTAGATGACGAAGCATTGAAACTTAGACTGTTTCCTTTTTCACTAAGAGACAAAGCCAAATCTTGGCTATATAGTTTGACTTCCGATTCAATTGAAACCTATGAACAACTTACATCTGCCTTTTTCCAGAAGTTTTTCCCTAGGCACAAAACATCATCTATTAGGCAGCAGATTTGCACATTTGCTCAACAATAGGGAGAATCTTTATATAGATATTTAGAAAGGTTCAATGACTTATTATCGCAATATCCTCATGATGGTTTAGAAAAAGTAAGACTAGTTCAGATCCTCTACGAGGGTTTAGATTATTCGACAACAACCATGGTTGAGTTTTTATGCACAGGTGGGTTTGAAAATAAAACTGGCGATGGTGCGATGAAATTTTTGAATGAAATCGTCGAAAAAACCCAGTAGTGGGAAAACAGTAGGGAGCCCCAGAAAACAATTCTTCTAAGAAGAGGAAATGTCAATAGGGTAGAAGGATCTTTTGAATCAGATGCCAAAATAGCAGTTATATCAAAAAGGTTAGAAGCTTTAGAATTGAGTCAATCTAGTTGTGGAATTGAGCCCAAATCATTTTGGGAAGGACAGACTGTTGAAGAGCAAGCCCATGCCCGTTATAATAACACTAAATCAGAAGTTTGACCCTTATTCAAAAACCCATAACCCTGGTTGGAGAAACCATCCTAACCTTTCTTGGTCTAAGGGCCAGAGTCAAGGTCAGTCTAGTAATTCTAAGTTTCCCCCAGGTTTTGGTTATACTAAGAATCCTTCAGGACGGGCACAGTTTCAGAATCCGATAGATAAGACGATCATGAGTTTAACAGAGTCTGTCGCCTTATTAACTCAGAACACTAAAGATTTTCAGCAGTTTGTCAACCAAAGTTTACGAGAAAATCAAAAGATCGTTCAGGCTAATAGTCAGGCTATTTCCAATTTAGAAAGCCAGGTTGGTCAAATCGTTGAGTCTTTGATAGAAATAGAAAAAGGCAAGTTCCCTAGTCAACCACACCCCAATCCTAGAGGAGTTCATGAATTATCTTCTGGTGAGAAATCATCAAATCATGTGAATGGAATTAAAACCCTTAGGAATGGTAAAATGGTAGATAACAAGGTAACCATGCCTGATAGTGAACATACTGTAGTTCACCCTGCTGAGCCAGTAGCTGAAGAGACTGACGAAGTCTCTAAAGATCCCGATGCAATTCCTCTTAAGCCAGATTTATGCACAGAGCCTCGCTCCCAAAACTGTTAGCACCAACAAAGAAGGAGTCCAACTTTAACGACATATTAGAGGTTTTTAAGCAAGTCATGATTAACCTTCCATTATTAGATGCAATTAGGCAGATTCCTACTTATGCCAAGTTCCTTAAGGATATGTGTACGCGAAAGCGAAAGCTTAGTGTACAAAAGAAAGCCTTTTTAGCTAGTCATGTGAGTTCAATTATCCAGAACAATACAACTCCTAAGTACAAACACCCAAGGTCCCAACCCATTTCTTGCATAATAGGTAACTACCGTGTTGAGAAAGTGTTACTTTACTTAGGAGCCAGTGTGAACTTACTTCCGTACCATGTGTACCTCCAGATAGGACTTGGTGATTTGAAACCTACTCAGATAACACTGCAGTTAGCTGATAGGTCTGTGAAAATTCCTCGTGGTGTCATAGAGGATTTTCTTTTTGAGGTCGATAAATTTGTTTATCCAATAGATTTTGTTGTCCTTGACACCCAACCTGTCCCTGACCCAGAGAATCAGATACCTGTGACATTAGGTCGCCCGTTTTTAGCTACATCTAATGCGATCATTAACTGTCGAAATGGTATTCTGAACTTATATTTTGGTGATATGACTATTGAGATGAATATTTTCAATATTAGTAAGCAACCACCTGAGCTAGATGACACGTGCATTGAAGAGGTGAACATGATAGGAACATTAGTTCAGGAGTCATTACAAAACACTTTGTTAGAAGATCTATTAGTGAAATGCCTAGCCCACTTTGGGTTTGATTTTGATGATGATAATGTGATTAATGAGGTGAATGCTTTTTTAGATTCATCCCCTTTGATAGACACTAGTAATGGATGGAAACCTAAGTTCGAACCACTACCAGTTTCTAAGTCTACCCTAATTCCTTCTTTAGAAAAGCCTCCTAAGTTGGACCTTAAACAACTAACAGATACTCTGAAATATGTGTATTTAGGCCCATTTGAGACTTTGCATGTGATTGTATCATCCGACTTGGATAGTAACCAGGAAATTAGGCTAGTGACCGTGCTTAAAGACAATAAGGAAGCTTTAGGGTGGACCATAGCATACATTAAGGGTATAAGTCCTATTGTTTGTATGCATCAGATTCATTTAGAGGATGATACCAAACCGTCTAGGGAGATGCAATGTCGACTTAACCTTAACATGAAAGAAGTAGTTCGAACTGAGGTACTTAAGTTGTTAAATACGGGTATTATCTACCCTATCTCAGACAGTAAGTGGGTCAGCCCCGTTCAGGTTGTTCCCAAGAAATAAGGTATCACTATAGTCCAGAATGATAACAATGAGTTAATCCCAATCCGCGTGACCACGGGGTGGCGTGTTTGTATTGACTATAGAAAACTGAACAAGGTCACAAGTAAGACCACTTTCCCCTTCCTTTCATAGAACAAATGCTTGAGAGATTAGCTGGACATATCCACTATTGCTTGTTAGATGGTTTTTCTGGTTATAATCAGATTGGTATTGCCCCAGAAGACCAAGATAAAACTACTTTTACCTGTCCCTTTGGTACCTTTGCGTATAGACGCATGCCTTTCGGGTTGTGTAATGCACCCGCTACTTTTCAACGTTGTATGATGAGCATATTTTCTGACATGGTAGAACGGTTTTTAGAGGTCTTTATGGATGATTTTTCAGTATTTGGGTCATCTTTTGATGAGTGCTTGCATCATTTGATATTAGTGTTGACTAGATGTAAGGAAAAGAATTTAGTGCTTAATTGCAAAAAAAAATGTCATTTCATGGTTCCCAAAACTTACAAGGGTATAGAGGTAGACAAAGCCAAAGTTGAACTTATTAAGACTTACAGGTCCCCAAAACTGTACGAGATGTTAGGTCATTCTTAGGGCATACAGGTTTTTATCGTCGATTCATTAAGGATTTTATCTTGATTTCTAGACCACTTTGCAATCTGCTTGCAAAAGATGTTAAGTTTGTCTTTGATGATGCTTGTTTATAGGCTTTTGAAAAGCTTAAGACCTTACTCACTACCGCCCTCATAGTCCAGGCACCTAACTGGAACCTACCTTTTGAGATAATGTGTGATGCTTAAGATTATGCTATTGGTGTTGTGTTAGGTCAGCGAGAAATCAAATTACTTCATGTGATTTACTATGCTAGCAAAACCCTGAATGATGCCCAACTGAACTACACCACCACAGAGAAGGAACTGTTAGCTATTGTTTTTGCCGTAGACAAATTTAGATCCTATCTTTTAGGTTCTAAGGTTTTAGTCTTTACTGATCATGCTGCTTTGAAGTACCTTCTGTCTAAGAAGGATATTAAACCTAGATTGATTAAATGGTTCCTTAAGTTACAAGAATTCTCGCTAGAAATTAGATATAAAAAGGGTGCAGAAAATGTAGTAGCAGACCACTTGTCTAGACTTGTTGTGGATTTTCCTGATGATTCTCCTCATATGAGAGATAACTTTCCTGATGAACAACTACTTTTTGTTTCCCAATCACCTTGGTTTACGAATATAGTGAATTATCTTGTTACTGGTCGAATGCCTCAACACTGGAGTAAACAAGATCGTTCTAGGTTTTCAGCTGAGGTAAAAGATTTCTTTTGGGACGATCCTTACTTGTTTAAGTATTGTCTAGACCAGATTATTAGGAGATGTATACCTGAGAGGGACCAGTCAGTATTATTTCCTTTTTTCATGATCATGCTTGTGGGGGTCACTTTAGTGCTAAGAAGACCGCTGCTAGATATTGCAGTGTGGATTATATTGGTCGTTGTTGTTTAAAGACTCACACGGTTACTGTGCTTCTTGTGAGCGTTGTCAGAAGTTAGGAACCATTTCCCGTAGAAATATGATGCCTTTGAACCCTATTTAGTCATTGAGGTCTTTGATGTGTGGGGCATTGATTTTATGGGTCATTTTCCCGAATTCCTTTGGTTATTTTTACATCCTTGTCGCTGTAGACTATGTACCAAGTGGGTAGAGGCGGTTTCGTGTAAAACAAACGACCACAAGGTTGTGGTCCAGTTTTTGAAAAATAACATATTTGCACGTTTTGGTACACCGCGAGCTATAATTAGTGATGGAGGGTCACACTTCTGTAATCGACCGTTTAAGCTCTTGATGAAGAAATATGGTATTAACCACAAAGTATCTACCCCATATCACCCACATACTAGTGGTCAATTAGAGGTTTCCAACAGGGAGATAAAATGTATTCTAGAGAAAACAGTAAATCCTAATAGGAAAGACTGGTCGTTGAGGCTTACTGATGCCTTATGGGCTTACCATACTGCGTTTAGGACCCCCATTGGAATGTCACCTTATCGTCTAGTTTTTGGCAAGGCATGTCACCTTCCCGTCGAGTTAGAAAATAGAGCATATTGGGTTGTAAAGCAGTTAAATTTTTCACTTGACAAAGCAGGAGTTCGCAGGAAGCTCCAGCTCAATGAGTTGGAAGAGATTTGGAAAGATGCATATGATAGTGCTAGGGAGTATAAGAACAAAATGAAACTTTTGTATGATAGAAATATTTTAAGGAAGTTATTTTCTCCAGTTCAAAAAGTTCTTCTGTATGATACTCGTTTGCATCTATTCCCCGGGAAGTTACGTCTCGATGGACCGGTCCTTTTGTTGTCCGCACTGTCTTTCCTCATGGTTCTATTGAGATTGAGACTCAAGATGGTACATTAGTAGATTGAAACCATTTTTAGAGCCTCATGGTTCTACAAAAATCCTTTTAAGGTTAATGGTCAGAGATTGAAACCATTTTTAGAGCCTTTTCGTACAGGTGATGTTGAGGAGGTCCTCTGGAGGACCCTGTTTACTCTGATTGACCATCAGGGTTATTTTTGTACATTAGTAGATTTTTGTAGGTTTTTAGGTTTTTATTTTCTGTCTTATTCTCCATAGAAGGATCGCTACGCTTCGCCCAGGTACTATCTTTTTAAGTTACCTCTTTATTCCTCTTGGTACTACTCTTTATTTTGAAACATTGAGGACACTGTTTGATTTAATTTTTGGGGTAAGGGAGAAACTTTTTAGTGCAATAATAAAAACTACAAAATTTAGAAGCTTGTGAAAAATTCAGGATGACACTAACCATTCTAGGTAAATGGAAACTTAGCTCTTTTTCTATAGGAATGGGTGTGCCCAGTTAAATGGTCTATTCATAAAAGGAAAGAGTTCAGGTGTTAGAAATAACATGATAATTGTCACCATATCTCGAAGTCTATCTCAACCATATCATCTTCTGTTTTTATTTTTACAATTTTTGTGTTTCTCTAAGTGATTTGGTGGGGCACCAGTATCGAATTGTTATCGCCGCCAGGATGGAGTAAAATGTTTGAGATCAATCCCCATTATTTTATTTTATTAAAAAAAAATCGAGTATTGACACTTTGATAGCAATATGTGTGTGTTCTCCCTGTCTCTGTCGCCTAAGCAAGCGTGGAACAAAGGATCTATGAGAACTATCATGTAAGATGCTGATAAGGACCATGTGCTTAGATTCAATTAGATACAATCATGTTTTCAGTACATTTATAATTGTTTTATTTTCAATAAATCGATCGTTCGGACCCTTGTTATACCAGCTGGGTCGATATTAATATGAGTAAGACCAGTGGGAGCATATCTCAATCCATTAGGATTCATCCTGGCACTGACCTTCAGACAGATGTAGGAAGCACCGTTCACCTTAGTCAACACGCGCAAACTTCATTTTGTCTATATCCATCTTCTAAATCTTTTCATGTGATTGAACTTTGTAGATTCTGAGTATCGTGGTTGAACAACTATCTAAGTAGAGCTTTGTTTTCTTATATATGAATTTTAGTACGCTGAGTGCAAACTCGTGTACAACAATTGGACTCATATAGGGTAATGATTCCCATCGCCGAAGAATTTAGTATGTCAACTAAATAGCTTGTTTAGTATTTATCCTCAATCATCCATAAGTAGTTAAAATTTGGAGTAAAGGCTTTGTGGGTATACCTCTTGTAAACCCTTACGAGACAAAACTCGTCCGATAGGGACACCTATGGGTTTAAAGGCTTATTACATATGCTAAATGTAGTCGCGATTCCTGCGAAAGTGAGTTATGATCTTATTTTCTAGATTAGATTTGCTCGAGGACTAGCAAATAGTAAGTTTCGGGGTATTTGATAGACTAATTTTTGTGTCTAAATTGTGCTCACTTCTCTATTATACTAGTGCTTGATTTTGTACTTATTATGGGTTTTTATGTCTTTGTAGGTATTTTTGAGAAATAAATATTTGTGGAAAAATCAGCTCAAAAGTAATCAAAGCACCCAGGAAAATTACTAAGGGAACCCAACAAATTGATAAAGGCACCCTCCATATAGATTGGGGGCACCCTTATTTCAAATTCAAATTCCTGATTTGGTGGGAAGAAAATCTCACGTGAGAAAATTCTTCTGGATGATTCTGATTTGTTTAAGAAATAATTTTTAAGGGATAAAAAGAAGATTCGAGATATATATATATATGAAGTAACAACCACAATACGTCATTCATGAGAGTTCCATGCCGTGAAAATTGTTGGAAAAGTCGAGACACGCCGGAAAAAAAAGAGTTACTCTCGGATTCGGATTAACAAAGATTTGGATTTGGATTTGGATTGTTCTTTGTGTTCTTATCGGTTAAGAAGGGTTATTAGGGTTCACTAATCCTATAAATAACAAAGAGAAACAAGAAAGAAATCATCTGGAGGAAGAGAAAAAATTCAGGAGAAAACAAATCTTACATTGTGAAGAAGAAGACGAAGTACAGACTACGCCAAAGAATCGTCATTTTCTCTGTCACCTTTTCTTTCGTAATCTACCGCACTCAGAAACCGTACTTTATTCTCTATGTAGTTTTCTCTCTTCAACAACACAGAAAACAGTCTCTGCAACACTTATATCCGTATCTGTTTTCTGTGTTACTTCTGTTTTTCTTTTTTTTAAGCACTTTGAGCTATATACATGTATTTGAGAGGATGTTTGACATAAGGAGCTAAACCCCATTGCTGAGGCGACGGAGGAAGCCATTTTCCAATAATAAAGTGGTATATTTTATTTTATTAATTTATTTTACAATTCTTTTACTATTATTTGCTTTTAGTTAAATTTGAAAAAAATGGTTTTTATCAATTAGTTGTGTTTTCTTTTGATGAGTCATGCTGAGTTTAGAGCTTTTGATGTCTCATACTTTTGATTTACAACTATTATTTTGAAAATCTAACTTTGGAAATATTTTGAATAAATTGAATTTATGATTTGCAAGATAATTACAATGCTAAATCACTTGAAAAATTGGCTAATGGTGGAATCCTTAGTCTCAGTTCTTCCCATAATTTGAAATCAATTTTACTTTAATCTGCCTTATTTTTAAGTATTAAAAATTAGGTTTAAAAGTTGAATCTTAACAAATCTGAGTATTGAATCTTTTACCATTATTTTTCAAATACATCAGTACACAAACTTGAAAAAATAAATAAAGGACAAATAAATCAAAGGCCAAATTTATTAACATGTACAAGATGGATAGAAAGGTTATGCTGCATGTTCATGCAAAAACCAAATACCTTGATCCAAAAAGAAAAGTAGAAAAGGATTTTTTTTTTTTTTTTAAAAAAGCATTTCATTCCAATTTCACAAGCACTGGCTGCTAACCCCACGAGTTATTATGTTCATATTATGATGTAGGAAAGGAAGTTGATAAAATTAATAGGGATAGTAAACTTGTAGTAAAACGTATAATTTGACATTTTGTTAATAACAAGAATCCTGGTGTAAATGGTTTTACTATAGAATTCTTCGAATCTGCTTGGGATGTTATCAAGAAGGATTTGATGAAGGAGGTTAAGGAGTTTGAAACTAACTGCTATATGGATTATAGATTAGCATGCACCAAGATTACTTTGTTTCCAAAATATAGTAGTGATGTTTGTTTGCACAATTATTGACCAATCCTTACTTTTGGAAGTGTCTACTAGCTAAAGATTAAAGTTAGTTTTTGCTTCAATTATTTCAGATTACCAACGGACTTTTGTGCATGAAGACAAATCAATGATGGCATTTTACATAATTGTTTCTTAGCTCATTGATTAAAGGTTGAGTGAAGGTAAAACGTGTTTCATTTGTAAAATAGACTTCGAAAAAACTATTGATAATATTAACTGAAATAATATTGACATCACTTTAACTAGATTTGGCTTTGATAATATTTGGAAAAATCCGATAAACTAGTATTTTTATGGTACTAGATTCTCATTTTTTATAAGATAAGAAGCTACTAAAATGTTTAGCAGTTAGAAAGGTATTAGATAAAAAGATCCAATCTCACATTTTCTTTTTATTCTCATTGCTAGAAGTTTTATCTTCAATGATCAAAAAAGATGTTGGTAACGATCTTATTTATGATTTTGAAGTATTTCAAGATGGCACTGTAATTAACCACTTCCAATATAATGATGACCTGGTTGTTTTTTTTTACGTTGAAGCAGAGGAAATTGAAAATTTAAAGCACATTCTTTTTGGGTTTGAACTGAATTTTGGTCTGAAGGCGAATTCCAGGAAAAATACCATTGTGGGACTTGGTAATATGCATAACGGAGAAGCTAAAGTTTTTGGTTGCAAAATTACTCAACTGCCTATAAATTATCCGGGTGATATTTTAGGCATTAAGTCTAAGTGCAAAGGTGTTTGGAATTGTATTTTGCAAATTTTCAGCATAAGCTGTGAGCATGGAACAAAAATTACTTTTCAAAGGGAGGCAGATTGATTATGATCAACAAGGTTATGTCTAGTTTGCTAATTTCCTATCATTCATTATTCCAGATGCCTTCTTATGTTGCTACAAATATGGATAAAATAATAACGAATTATATATGAGGTTCTTTTTATGCTTCTAAGAAAAGAAGTTAGGTGGTTTGGGCTAAATTTACAGTTTTTGAGGTAGTCTTGGAATTCTGAAATTAAAAATAAACTCTAAGTGGGTATGGAGATATGGACGTCAGAATAAGCTATATGGATAAAAATCAGAAATTTGGAGGGTCCGATGATGTTATTTTTCTAACAACTCTATTACGTGCGTAGTTTTTATCTTAAGTCAAAGAAGTTTATTATTCATAACACCAGATTGCAGATTAAAAATGGAGCAGGCATTCTTTTTGGAGACGCAGGTAGATACGTAATTGTCAATTGCATATTTCTTTTCCTTCTTTCTTTAGGAATTTTAATTTGAAGTATGGTGTTGTTAAGGATATGATTTCCCATAATGATGCTTGGGGCCTTAAATTTAGCAGGAATCTCAATGAGGTGGAGTAGGTTGAAGTTTTGAACTTATTACAACGTATTGGTGAACCATCTAACCATATTTCTGATGGTGATGATGTTAAACACTGAATTCCATGTAGTAATTTCTCTGTTGTTAATGTTTAATCTCTCTAGACATTGATGGTTATCTCGGATTTCCTCACAAACAACTTTAGAATCCGAAAGTACCTTTAAAAGTCTGCTTTCTTGTTTGGACCTTGTGCTAGTATGGGCTCCTACTATGGAATATCTTTTGAGAGATGCAAAATGCTAACTGCTTGGTGTGTTCTACTGATACTGAGAGAAATGAACATATTTTCTTTCATAGTAGCTACTCTTTCAATGTTGGTCTTAATTTTTAACAGTTTCAATCTCAATTAGTTTTCAACTGATAAAATTAAGAATACTCTCTGAAAAAAAAGGGGAAGAAAGAAGAGCAAAAAAAAAGAATCAAAAAAATCTGGAGTTTATTACAATTTGTTTTGTTATTTGGTGGAATCTGTAGAGGAAAATGAATGATAGTGTTTACAACGATAAATCAATATCTTTTAAACAAGTTATCATTTCTATTAAAAGTATTTTGTTGAAATAAACTACTGATATTTTTCTTTCAACAATCATTTATAACTCAGATGTTATTATTTGCTCTTAATATGGTTGTAATCTTTTTTTTTTTTCTTACTGTTTTATCGACTGTTTTTTAATAAAAGTCATGCCTTTTTGCCTATTAAAAAAAGCAAAAAAAAAAAAAACTAACCACGTTTTAGACAAGTTATTAATCCTAATTCCTACATCATGAGCAGACATCACATATCCTGATGTAACGCTAATTAAACACGTTGTAATAAATTAAATTATACTCAAACAGAAATATCTTTGTACAATTGGTATTACGCAAAAGCCAAGTAGGAAGAGAGAGAATAAGAAAAGGAAACACCACCGACAAAAACTTCTGAACCACTGTCTGTCTCAAAAACCTAACCATGGTTATACTTGACTAGTTTTCCTAATCCCGTCAGTGGTTAATTAACGGCGACAAACATCCCTCGTGAAAAATATTAAAATTACAAGGAGGGAGAAACATCGCCGTCGAATGTCTCCGTTACTTCTCGTGGAATTTTTCTTACTTGTGATTTAGGGTTTCAGAAGAAATGAAATGTATATTGCTGGTGCTTTTTACTTAAGCCCACTCTTCAAGACAACTACATCTCAGATTCTCAGCTTGTTAAAGTAGACGCGACGACAACTCCCTGGTCCCACTTCCTTTAAACCATATTCTATGTCCCTGTACGTAGTAATTGCGGTCATTTACTTATTAGAAAATGAGAATCTAACAAACTGGTTAGAAAATTAGAATGGTGATATTTTCATAGCCGAAAGTCATCTATAATTCTTTATGTAAATTAGCTGTAATTGATAGTAGTACTATATTTTTGACCCATGTTACTACCTGGAGGCTCATATACATTTCTGATTTCCCTTACTCATTGTGTTACGTTACTCAACTTAGCACGAGCCCATTCTAATTTTGAGTACCACAAATATCAAGTGAACGTGTAAAATTTTGCCGAGAAGAGATAGGAATTAAATAGGAGCTTTATAAAATGTTTTCCGTCAGATATTGACTATATTTATAATATTATACCAATTAAAGCTAGCTACATATACACACATGATCTCAGACTCAGATCAGACCACCGAAGCACCTAAAGCAGTGGACTTAATATTGTGGACCCTACATCCCTGCCTGGTCTGAATGAACTGCTTCGATATGACTTCACCTTATTCTTCTTCCCAGTTCTGCGTTTAGTCCCACAGTTTGCCAGCTAGGCAAATGCCGTCTAAATGCAGCGGATTTCACGACTCACTACCAAACCCAATTTAATATTCACTTTCGAGTCCGCGTTCTCATATAACCAAACCCAATTTAATATTCACTTTCGAAACCAGAAATTGAGAGGAAGGAGGACAAACAAAAAAAACAAAACAAATAAAGCCTTAACTTCTCTCTTTCTTTCAGTAGTCAAAAACCTGTAACAGGGGAGAGAAATATAATAAAGCAGCTATCTTTGATACTTTGTTCTTGATTTCTCTCTTGTTCTGGAGTTGTCTCTCTTAAATCGCCATGGATTCACAGATCTATGGCGTTTCAAAGCTTATCTTTATTATCTCTATGGTATCTATTACATTTTGTACTGCATTACCAACAGAGAAATCAACTAATGTTGTTGTAAAATCATCATTAGCATCGAATACAACAAGTAGTCCGATCAGCTCAAATTCAGTGCTAGTAGCATTACTAGACTCACATTATACAGAACTATCTGAACTAGTTGAAAAAGCATTACTCTTACAGAAACTTGAAGAAGCAGTTGGTAAACACAATATTACTATCTTTGCTCCAAGAAATGAAGCTTTAGAAAGAGATCTTGACCCTGAGTTTAAGAGATTTTTACTTGAACCTGGTAATCTAAGATCTTTACAAACATTATTAATGTTTCATATTATTCCTCAAAGAATCGGTTCTACTCAGTGGCCTCAATCTGTTGACTCATCATCAGCTGCTCACAAAACTTTGTCCAAACAACATCTAATCTTATCGTCCGACGATAGGGATTCCAGCAAGAAAGTTGATCTAGCGACTGTTATTCGTCCTGACGATGTGATTCGACCTGATGGTGTGATTCATGGAATCGAACGGTTATTAATTCCTCGATCTGTTCAAGAAGATTTTAACCGGAGAAGAAATCTTAGATCTATTTCAGCTGTAATTCCAGAAGGAGCACCAGAAGTTGATCCAAGAACACATCGTCTGAAGAAACCAGTATCATCACCGCCACCTGCCGGTTCACCACCTGTTTTACCAATTTCTGATGCTATGGCTCCTGGACCATCTCTTGCACCGGCTCCGGCACCTGGACCTGGTGGTCCACGTCACCATTTTAATGGTGAATCTCAGGTTAAAGATTTTATCCAAACTCTTTTGCATTACGGTGGTTACAACGAAATGGCCGATATCTTGGTCAATTTAACGTCTCTAGCTACTGAAATGGGGAAATTAGTATCAGAAGGTTATGTGATTACTGTATTAGCACCGAATGATGAAGCCATGGCGAAGTTGACAACAGATCAATTGAGTGAACCCGGTGCACCAGAACAGATAATGTATTATCATATTATACCTGAATACCAAACTGAGGAGAGTATGTACAATGCCGTGAGAAGATTTGGGAAAGTCAGTTACGATACGTTGCGGTTACCGCACAAAGTTGTTGCACAAGAAGCTGATGGATCAGTTAAGTTTGGTAATGGTGATCAATCTGCTTATTTGTTTGATCCTGATATTTATACGGATGGTCGGATATCGGTTCAAGGGATTGATGGTGTGTTGTTCCCATTGAATGAGGAAACAAAACAAGTGTCTGAAACTAAAACTGTTCAATCATCGTCGTCTAAAGTCGCTGTTAAGCCTAGAAGAGGTAATAATTCCCTAGTTTTCTGATTAATTTTTTTTTTAGTCTGTTTCATTTTATTTGTTTATTTTCAATTATCATTGTTTTTGTGAATCTGATAGGTATCCGACGTAGTTTGTTTTAATTATGTAATTCAGCCGTGTTTTAGAGTGTGATTATGATGCAAATAGGGGACTAGGTTAAGGTTAATTTTGTCGGTGGGTGGGTCTGATTAGCGTCACGGGTATAAGTCATTTTCTTACACCCTGTGCTAGTTAGAATTGCTTTTTTGGCTTTCTTCCCTGTGTATTGACATTGTGGTTTAGTGAATTATGGAATTCAGGATTAGCTGTTATAGACTTTAGAGCATTTGAATGTCCAATAATCTCCTTCCAATCTTTTGGAATTACTAAATCATTACTTTAGTTCCCACGCGTAGAATATGTGCAAGGAATTTTGGGTGTTTTCTGAATTTAGACTTGTAAAAACATTGGACTTGTACTGGGCTTGGTAACTAATTGTCAGTTAATTAACATGGTGATCTTCTATTACTAGGAATAACAAAAATGAATAGTTGTTCTTGACTTGCTTATTGAATTGTTTCCAGTCAATTATGAAAAGTAGAAACCATGGTTGCTGGACATATTTTCATCATCAGGAATCAATATGTGTTTATCTTTGAAAACTGTGTGTAGGCTGGCTTGTTTTCATTTTGTGTTGGTATCTTTGGGTGTTGTTGGCGTTTCATTTACCATATTTTTTTAAAATCTAGTCTATAATATATCAGATAGAGGTATCACATTCAGTAATAGAATCATAAGATAGGATTAGGGTCTGTAAGGCAACTACTAACATTTGATATTCAAGGATTATATGTTAATATCATGCTTATGGTTGATAAAAGGTATATTACTTATTACAATGGTTGCATCGGATGCTGACTCTTTAACCCTCCTTAAAAGCAGCATACTCTTGAAAACCTACGACTTAGAAATCCCTTGATATTCTTACTATATCTCTTGAAAAGCTTGATTAGGCCCATTAGGGAGTTGGTTCGTGTACATGGGGTTGGAGAACAGGACAGCTTAGACACGCATAGAATACTTCTCGACTATTATCAAATGAGTCGGGAAGTGTAATTACAAACAGCAGTTCTAGACAAACAGCAATAAAAACAATGAAAAAACCCGACTCTCACAGTTTTTGGTGTGGGTCCCGGTATGCCTCACCCCTGCCCATGTGGACTAACAGTGAGCCCACGTTTTTGGTGAGAGTCGGTTTTTTTGGCTGTTTTTTTTTTTTTTTTTTTCGTATTCTTGAATTACAAAATAGAATTAAAGACATAATTGATCTGATAAAACTAGGAGGGTAAAGAAGTGATACTAGATGCCCATAAATCCACTTACGAAGATGCTGGGAAGTAAAAAGTTGTCTTAGTTTTGGGGTATACTGGAGAAAGAATATACACCGCAGTACTTCCACTCCGGTTACCAATTGTTTACCTTTTCTTTTTCTGTTTTTAATGGTTTTTATTGAGTTGATATTGCTTTCATTTGTTTTGTATTTTCTGTTGTAATGATTCAATTTTATAATAATAACATATGCTTTACAGCTGGCTATATAATTCAACTATTATTAATTTATTATAAGGAAGCGACGACGAAACCTCCTTATGATTTATTATTTATATTTTTTAGTATCATTGTTGATTAATGATTATTGATTATTATGGTTAGCAAATATATTAATGGATTTTTTGGTTTTTCCTTTGTGAAATTTTGTGTGTTGCAGGTAAGCTATTGGAAGTAGCATATGGAATGTTAGGTGTCTTCCGCCATGATTCTCATTTCATCTCTTTTCAGTAAAAACCTTTTCCTCCCTTCATTACACTACACCAATCTGGAAGGTAAGAACAGACTTACTATTATTGGTTTAACCTTATTTGATGCTTATGGTAGTTTCTGGAACAGTTGGTTTTGCATACATATTTAATGATGTCTATTTTTACTTAATCAAATGTAGATTGGCGACAGAATATGGGAAAATCAGATTGATGTATAAATACTCCAGTCAGTGCATGGTTGAAGAAATATATATATATATATAGGGTTTGTTCTTGATATCTTCTTTCTTCTTACTTCACCGCAATAAGGCATACATCAGAAGAATGAGTTAAAAAGTGCGTGGGGTTGGCGATATAAGCAACAGTTTTACTAAGGTTTTGCATGGCAGAATCACATTGCCAAAGAAGAAGGTAAAGAGAAGAAAGAAGAGATGGTGTTTAGTAGGCAGTTACAGAACATATTAAGTACATAAGATTTTTTTTTTTTACTTTTTCATTATTTTTTTAAAATTTAAGTATGGGAAAATGAGGAGACTGTAACAATAAAGAAGATGATATAAATTTGTGATGGAGGAGGAGAGGGGTAAATTTTGTGTGGTAGTGGGGAAGAGAGATAGGGTTTGTTATCTATCCATGCATCTCTCTCCAACATTAGATGATAAATAAATGCAATAAAGGAAACGGTACATCAGAAATTGGGAGAACCTGAAAAGAAAAGAAAAAAGGAGAACAAAAAAAACAAATGGAATAAAATCTGTTCTTTTGTGCTTATATGTTACTTTGTCCTCTGTACATTTGTAATTACATGATGGTATTTATACCAACTCTATTCTTATCTCCGTAAAACTTGATTATCATTTTTATTTATGTTTTATATATGTGTTATAGGGTTTAGATAAATGTAATAGATACATTGATGTACTTAGTATGGCATCGACGCAATGCCATTTGGATAGTACAATGAATGTAATCATATATGTGAAATAAACCATTGATATGAATTTATTTTTATCTCTACAAAGATAAGAAACTGTTAATAAAAGCGCAATCCAAAAATTGTTGATTATTAAAAAAATAATAGTTTATTCTCCCACGAAAATAATTAGGAGGAGATATGGTAGATTTATTTATTAATTCATTTTTTATATTCATTTTCGAAAAGCAAATAACTAGATGAACTGTATGGCAAGTTCCCTGAATGTAATCAATGGGAGATGTCGACATCCGGGGGAGGATCCAAAGATATGATGTCGACATATTTTATTTCGAAATGTGATATGTTGTACTTTTTTCCATTCGATCGAGATTAGTTTTTTCCATAGGGTTTTGTTACAAGGTCTTTTGCGAGACAACGATAATTACACCAGGTATATATATGTTGAATGTTAAAGACCTGAAGACCGTGTTGATATTACTGAACAATATCAGAATCAAAGAAATGGATACTACTATTGCGTTTCAACTTTCAAACAATAGAAAAATATGACAAGTGAGACAACTTTCAAAAAGGAGCAAGAATTGTATCGCAATAGTTTTTAGAACAAGTCAACTACCAGTATTGATACTACTATTGCGTTTCAACACTAGGTTTTCAATAATCACCCATGTAACATAAAAAGGATACCGTGTATGGTTATTCTGCAAAGGCATCATTATGCACTTATCGCGTTGTACTCTTTGTCCATTCGTCAATTGGATTTTTTCCTCGTCAAGGTTTTAACGAGACAACATATGCGAGCCCAAATCTGTTTAAAATTTTCTTAATATTGTACTATTTTTCCTTAGTTCAGTTTTTTTTCCTCTGGGTTTTCCTGGCGAGGTTTTAATGAGGAAATTGACTTAGAAACATTGGTCATCGAGAAGAAAATTACATGTGAGGCAGTATATGTGAAGGACTACTCATAAAGGTAATATTGTTGGACCACACAGAGGGGAGTATTGTAGGATTTTGGGTCCGCATAGGTGCGGCCCAAGTAGCTGGTTAGGGTTTTCGCTTATGTGTATATAAAGGATATTATAAGAACGTTCTATTATCACTATGTAATTTGATTGATTCCTCTTAATAAAATATTTTTCTTTCTTTCTTGTATTATGTGTTTTATCAGTATTTATACTTCAATAGTATAGTTTTTTTTTTGCGTCTTCCCAAAGAATTTATCACTGTTGGATTTGTCAACTGTTGATACCTCTTGTGAAAGTGGAGAAAGAAAACAAAATATCTTGGTTCGACGCATAGTCACTGTCAACTTTTTTTTTGTAAGAAAAATATGGGACTCAGGAATGAAACTTTTATTAACGAACACTTAGTACCGGACGGGATGGATTTTACCAAATATATTTTTAAATATCTAGAGTAAAGTAACCTAACAGATGAAAACTAATTTAGGACTACTTATTTAAACCCATCTAAGGGCAAAGGATAACGGGTGTTAAAAATGGTAAAAGTACTAAGTTACCTTCACTTGTTCAATTTACGTTTTTAACCTTTAAATCTTAAACTATTTTTTTAATTAAATATTTTTATATTTTTTTAATTAATTTTTTTTATTTTCTTGTAGTTTTTTTTATTTTATTAATACAAAAATAAATAAATAAAGTAAAAAAATATAACAAAAATAATAAAAATAATAATAATCAAACTAGCCCATTATAGTCAGAAGTACAAGATTTTAATTAAATCGGTTGCTAATGAAAAACCATAAACTATCGATTATATGTAGAAATCTAGACAAGTTTTTTGTACACAAAAATAACAACAATCAGAGGGTTAAGTTTTCAGACTACTACCAATTGTAAGGTAATCTGTAAAAAACTATAACCCAATTACTACCAATTGTAACCAGAAACTAGTCAGGCTTCTGGTCTTGAAAATCAGTCTAATCAATAGATATATAATTTGCAAAGACTATAGATTGTGAAAATAGAAAAACTCAAAATTTTCAAAGTTTTACAAAATTTATATTTGGGGTTACTTTCACAACCGTAGATATATGATTCGCCGAAACTACCAATTGTGAAAGTAGAAATATTCGAAATTTTCAAAGTTATGAAAAATTTATTTTGGGGGATTCTTTCACAATTGATTGATATATGATTTGTCAAAACTACCGATTGTGAATGTAGAAAAAGCCAAAATTTTATAAGTTAGAATTTTTTTATATTTGGGGCTACTTTAACAATCGTAGATATCTGATCTGCCAAAACTACCGATTGTGAGAGAAAAAAAAATTCAAAATTTTGTTACTTTGAAAAAAACTTATATCTTGGACTACTTTCATAAGCGGTAGATGTTGAATTTCCCTAAACTACCAATTACGAAAGAAAAAAAAATCCAAATTGGGAACTAATAAACAAAAAATATTTTTTTTAAATAAATAATTTTTTTTAATAAGTAAAAATTAATTATAATTAAAATAATTTAACAACTAATACAATTAATTAACACTAATTAAACTAGGTGGATAAACGGTTTTTGGAATTACTTCAAAATTTTCTTATTTTATTTTATTATGTATCCCCAAATTAGTTTTCATCAACCCTCAAAATGGCCAGGTAAAGTTAATCACGATAAAAGTCGAATCCAATATTATAACTCTAGCGGCGAATGAAGATTCCATAACTTATTGGGTTTAGTCTAAAATAAAGTTTATGTTTAGATTCAGGTTCTTATTAGTATAGAGTTTATGTTTTATGTTCTTATGGAAGCTTAATTCTTTGTCTTGCAGGTTTCTCTTGATTCATATGATGGAATGCATCAAATATTGGACTATGGTGAGTTACCTTTTTCTCATCATGTCGATAGTATTGTCTATCCAAGCAGTACTGCTTCCCATTGATCCTCCAATGGTTCCTCCAAGATGATTAAGTTATGTTGCCATGATTATGTTCAAAATCAAGTTTTTGATGTTACGATGAAGAACATATCAAGTTTCCCATATCCAACCAAACCCAAAAATTCAAATTCAAAAAATATCCCCCCATCAGAGACCGATTTCATAGGGATGATATTTTCTATCTTTGATTTTCTCTATTGACCAACACTCTTGCCTTCTTTCAAGACTATTCTTCCCTAAATATTAGACATTCTGTTCTATATTCCAACAAAGAGTATAATCATTTTCAACCTAAATTTGGTTACTATGAGACTTATCTTTATAGTTACCACAATATAAATTGCATATGAAACAAAAATTATCAACAATTTCACATCTTTGAGAGACCTACTCAACCCAGATCACCACAAGAGTCGCCATGTAAAATAATCAACTTTCCAAAATTATTAAAAAGATGAATGGTGCTAGCATTCAAGATAGGAATAATATACCCACTCGTGGAGCTGTGGGTTCCTCACAAGCTCTCTCCGAGGCGGATGATGAATTGTCAATTAGCCTCATACGAAAAAAAAATTCTAATGACATAATTGAGACAAATATTGTGAAAGAGGAAACTAATGCACTTTGGTAAAAATATAGAAGAAAAGGTTTCAAAGTAGTTGGAAAAAATATATTTTTGTTCAAACTAAACTAAAAGAAAGGACCAAGAGGAAATACTTAAGAAATTCCATGAAATGTTTATGGCTACTTAATATCAATGCAAAAATACACAACTGATATTGATGTGAATGATTGGAAATTTACGCACAAAGAATGGACTGTTAAGTTCAAAAATCTTTTGTGATGAAGCAGTTGCCGAGTTGGGAAAAAAAAGACGGTGATTATTACACAAAGGATTGTAGGTCAAGATATAAAAATACAGTGACATCAAGAGTAGAAAGATATCTTAGCCTACCCCTTAAAAGAGGTGAATGATGGAACACAAAAGATGGGGTGTTACTTGGGTTAAGTATCATTTGGATAGACAACCACACAATATTTGTGACAAGTGATGGACAGTGAACCATAATGCATACAATTGTACTGATGTAGCTGAGTAAGTATATGTAAGAGGAATGATAGATGAAGAATATGCTGAATATTGTAAGGAATGGGTAGTTGAAGAGGATGGAACAACAAAGGATAACAATGCCTTAGAAGATGCTATGGTTGAGGTCAATGTGATTATGGATACCGCCACTAACACTATTGATAATAGGAAAAACAAGAGGTTTAGAAACCAAGCAGATGATCCCACTACCAGTAACGTCTCCATTACAACCCCTGTTATCACTCATCATAATATGAACATACAAATACCCGACAATATTACTTACTATAGGAGGCAAGCCATATGGAAGGATTTGAGATGGGTGGAAAGAGAGAAGATGTGATTACCTCTAGGGAGTTCATTCCTGAAAATCAAGAGAACAATGCAAGCACTGTAAGTTTCACCATTTCCCTTTGCTTTCTTATTGTCCCGTTAGTCAGCTGTATAACTACTGTTTTCTTTTTACTCATTATTGCACTCATCATCAATACTTTTGTTATGTTTTGACATGTACCACTACTCTTAAAACTAGGTACTTCAACAATAACTCTATTTCACATAGATGTTATTACTTTGTGTTTAATTTTAGGTCTGATAGTATGAGAATCTGATGCGTTGAAAAACCGACTTTGTTTTACCGCAAGTGCACAGTGTCGAAAGATGTAAACAAGAGAAAATACGGTTCATTCCCACGAGGAGTGTGAATCACCTACTAACTAATACTAGTAACTATCGAGTCAAGAAAAATTAATAATGATATTTTTCAGATTTTTTAAAATAAAGAATTAAGCTAACGAATGGATTAAAAACAATTTAATAAAGATTGTAATCAAGGATGTGAGAGTGTTAAGGTTTCAGGAATCCGTTGTAGATTAGGGTTGACTTGCGTTCATCACAAAGGGTATCGACTTTACTCATGCAAAGTAGAAAATATAGCTACTTGTACACGGAAGATATTTCGTTTAAGAATTGTAGACAAGAATTATCAAAAAGAATTGTTAGTTCTCTACCTAAAGTAGAATTTTGAAGCACTAAGTATACGTGACATAAATAGTCAAAGAATATTTATAAAACGATTATCGCAAAAGGATCAACGAGTTCCTCTACTAATCAAACAATGAGCTATGCATGACATAGGACATGAAAAATCATTGAGAAAGTAAAACACTGAAAGAGAGATAAAACATTAATATTAAACTTTTATAGTTAAAAATCCTAGTTTTAAAACACAAGCAAAATAAACTCTACAAGTTCATCCTTTCATCCTAACAAAGAGATTTAGGGCTTTCCTAAAAACCATTGAAATTGATTAAATAATTTTTATAATTAATTAAAATTGAAAACGGAATTAAACAACTAAACCCTCTTGAAGTTCACCATCTCCAGCTTCTCTTCAGCCTCCAAAATCTATTCTCCCGTTCAAAAAGTATATCAAAAAGTCCCCCTCTGTCTATGTTCACGGCTATATATACATATATATAGGTGCTTTTCAATTAAAAACCTAACAGAGTTACAGACACTTCCCCAGGCCCACTCGATCTTTGCAAGGCCCGATCCAACAATACCTCAACTCCAAAGTCAGGTTCCTTCTATATCTCGTTTCCTATTCCCTGACTTCTTAAAATCCGGCCACAAAACTGATTCATTCCAGCAACAACACTTCCATAGCACCATCTCCTGAGCTTCTCACGCACCATTCAAATGCAAACACGACTAACTTTATGCCTACTAAGCACCTAGTCCAATTCACACAAACCCATCCAACACACAGACCCTATTTGATTTCGTTGCGATAATTTCTCAACCACTTAGCATACCATATTCCAGTCCTTAGAGGTAGCTCTCTGCTGTTTATCCGTCTCCCTTCTCTAGCTCAGTTGAACCTGCAATTACATATCTAACGAGAACCCATTCTTTCTAGCACACTCAGGATATTAAACACTATCTAATCCAAGCCATACATCCACAAATATAGACAACAACAGCCCTCTTGTTCTTCTAGAGTTCTATATTGCCTTCAAAACTCAGTTCATCTCCATTCCCATGGCAGCAGCTTCAATTAATTCTCATCTTCTAATTCGAAATCAAACAATACCCCATTTTCCACATCAAACCTCATGCTCAGGCCAACAATATTACCAACCTTTCTCCTCTTGTGTTTCCGACCACACCCATTAATTCTCGCTGGCTACTCAACCATATCACCCACAGAACACAACCCATCTCAATTCAACTCACAGGTCCAAGAAACAGCACCACAACGTCACTTCCTTCTGATCAAAACAACACCACCAGTTCTAGATCTTGAATCAGTGACAATATTAGATGAGAACCCATCACAGATCAATTAGGAAGGACCCTATTTGTATGAACTGATGCCATCTTCGTTCTCACAATCAACAAGAACCCCTTCTTTGCAATATTCAACCTCAACTCAAACCCATCTTCTCTTCTTCTCCATTCCCTCAAGAACAAGCTCTATCTTCTTCCTTGTTCTTCTCAGATCCATCTATCAACACTGTCATCTTCTCACTGTTCTCACGAACCCAATTCCTCATCGTTCAGTTCATCATATTCAAATCAGAGAAGGCTCAGCGTCAAATCAGAGAAAACAATATATATAAAATACAATTGTAAGGTTTTAAGAAAATGAATAAACTCTTATTTAAAAATTATTAGTCTCACATCGGGGAATTTTCAATCTTAATTTTTTTTAATATAATATATAAATTTATTAGTCCCATATCGGGGAGATCCCTCTTTTTAAGTTGTACTAAGTTATTATATAAACAAGCTTTTCTTAACCTATAGTGATAATCCAAGGAAAAAGCGTTTCTCCATATTTTTGGAGAGACCAAAAGAAAAATATTTTTCTATTGTTTTTCTTAAGCTTTCGCGATTTTCCTTGAGGGTTTTTTCGGAGTTGCCAAGCTCAAGTTGAGCATCTATTACGAGTGCTAATAGTCGGTGTAGTAGGGTGTTTTATCCTGGAGGCATCCGCCCTGTGGAGGCTATAGCATCACTCTTGAGTGTAGTCGGGCGCTGATGTCTTAAGGACAGCGTGTTGAAAACGTGACTCACTATGTTTTCCAAAGTTTTGCCATGTTGCTGTTGCGGAGATCTGGAGAGCTTATCCGTTTCGGCAAATCGATCACTTCCAATACAAAAGAGCTAAGTATCAATAACTTTTGTTTATTTAAAATTTCTTCATTTTGATTATTGCGACCAACAATCTTAAGACATTATCTTTAGTAGTAATCAAAAATGAATGCTCGATTTGTAAATCGTTGACGTTGATATTATATTGGAAAACAAAGGATATTAATTGTGAAGTGAAAAACAAAATTGAGTTTTTTTGTCAGCTGTATAGTTTCGAGTATATCTCTTAACTTAGAAAGAATTTCGACAAATCCTTTTATCCGAATATAGTAGATATCCTGATAGTTACCCACACCAAATTTCAGAATTTTTGGAGTTGTACAAATATTTTTTTAGGTATTTTACAAAACTGAGAAACGTTCCTGAAAAATTCTGACGGGAAGAAAAATATTGTTGACTAAATTAGTTTTTCTGGAGTAACCATGTGTTTTTTGAAATTGTGATTCGAACGAAGTTTGTAGATCTAGATGTTATCTTCAAAACTCATTTTTTATTTTCCGATTCTGAATTGTGGTTTATGAGATATGGTGTTTGTAAAAACGTTGCGTATGTTTGTCCAAAATATCAATAACTGTATCTAAGCTCTAGATTAGTATGAGATCTTGCAACCATTTACAGTGATACTTTTCACCTTGGATATAACATGAAAAACCGGTACTTGTGAGTGCTTTTATCCATGATAGACTTGAGATTTCAATTTAGTTAAAATATTTATCATAAACAACTTAGAGCAAATAACAAATTGATTTTTGTGACTTAAAGTGATAATCTCTTATATGTGTTAGATTATTATCACATTGCTAATGAATAAGATGTTAAATCAGTTGTGTATGAGTTATCCATTGTGTTATAAATCACTTTGATTATATGTGCTTTGTGCAGTATCAATTGGCATGAATCACATGATTGGTTAATAATTGTGTATTAGCAATTTCTATGGTGATTTCTAAATCAAATATGTTACCTTTCGTTGAAAATATGAGAATCATGATACACTAGTATACCATAGTCATATGGATAGTGAGGTATAAAGTATCTTTTAGTAACTAGTGCAACAAGAAGGTTAAGCGATCAAATGTGCTTTAATTGATATGTATGTACACAAAAATTGTTTAGGGTTTTTATTACCAAGTTTTGCTACTTACTTATGATAGTGATAGTCTAATGTGAAGAGAGACTTAAGTAACTTGATAACTATATGTACGCAATAAATATTTTGATAAGATGATCACTTATAATATCTTGATAATTTTATGTTAACTATGACGAATGAAAGTATCAACTAATTTTTTGAATCCTAGTTGGTCAGAAGTTTTATCATCTTAAGTTGAATGATAAATTTAGTGTTAATCTCTGGTAACTTATATTTTTTTAGTTGTGTGCTTATCTCCTCGGAATAGAGAATTGTATATTCAAATTTGAATGGAACAATTGACATTCTTACTGTGTTAATTAATTTTACTTTCCAGTGGATGATAAAAAGAATTAGTTGGTAAATGTCAGAAGTGATGGAACGTGTGCTCCAGAAAATGCAAGTTTTGTCTTCTACCAGGAATGGAAAAGATTAAAAGCATTTTTATGAACAATTCAACTACCAAATAGTTGAAGAAATAGGTAAATGATGTGCAAGGCCTGTCTGGTATGGACATTAATTAGATTATGATATCATTCTCAATATGTGCATTGCGAATTAAAACTAGTGCCAAATGCTATCTACCTAAGTTACTATGAAATGTTATACTTGGAAATATGGTCTTGTTATGCTTTGAGTGTTAGCTTAATAGAACAAGACAACAGTAGATAAAAGGGAAAATCTTCAATGAATTGAGAATGAATACATGAGCATGTTAAATCATAATGTTGGTATAGAGTACCATTATATGGTGTGTCTTAGTTAGATGCAACCTAAAGGAAACATAATTGTAGTTTCTTATGTTGAGAAATTCTGATAATTGTGGGGGGCCTTATGTCTCAACTGTGGGGTATAAGATGGAAACAAGTGTTTGTTTGATTTCTCAAGTAGATTCATAGAAAACCCTAGACTTATATGTTCCCTACCCTGTAGACCTCAAGTCTGGGGGTCTAAGTTGGGAATGAAGAGTCGACTTCTTTAGCAAATCATTGCATATGATCACCAAAACTGTAGTATGATAATTTGAAAGTTTTGAAGCTAACAACATTTAATTAAAGTAAATTTTATTGTTTAGGATGTTGAGTTCTCGACAATAGTTTTCTGAGGTCGGGGTCTCACACGAGATTGAATAAGTCAGACAGAGACTTGATTTTGTGAAATTGTTATTAGAGAATAAAGTATTGATCTTTTGGCACATACTCACATGACTCTAAAATTACTACATCAGGCATTGTTTGCCATTATTATCAGTATGCTACATTAGATGGATGTTGAGACATTATACATAAATGATTAGTTAAAGGTAGACAAACCTTAAGGGTTTGGTTAGCGCTAGGGGTACAAACTGATTACACCTACATATACTTGACCTGAACCAAAATGTAAGTCAATGACCTATAAATATTATTATGTGATGATGATGAATACTAGGGATGTACACTAATGAATTTAATAGTGTATTTACACTAAATCAATTGAAGGTGCATATGTTTAGCATGCCTTTGTTACGTGTTTTACAACCACAAACAATTTTTGTTGTTTAAAGTTTGACAGGAAACTAATATGTTGTTGAAGTGGTCTAAAGGATCAGAAAGAACCAAAATCAAATTTTGATGACATAGTTTCTGTCAAATGTGTGTTGTAAAATAGGTGTGCATGTTTTCCATTTTATCCTGGATAATTACAGGGTTGCTCTGATCACAGGACCATAAAATTGGGATGCTTGAGGTACATATTTAATTTCAAATATGTGATATATATTGCACCAATCTTTGGAGGAAGATGTAATGACCGTACTAGTAAGTAGTACATGTATCTTGTGTATGCCTTTATACGCTTTAAAACCACTAGAAAACATGTGATGTTTGTGATTTGATTGAAAGACTAAGTTTTTTTAGACAAGCATGATCCAAAAGTTCATTTGAACCAGAAGAAATTCTGACGGGAATGATCTTTGTCAAACTCGATGCGTTTAATGTATGTTGTAAATGTGCAGTGAATTAGGTGTACAAATATACTTGTGATCCCAGAAGAATTAATGGGATGATTTGATCAGAAATTTGAAGTGCCTGAGGTACATTTTAAATTGTATATGTGCATGATACATATTACACTGACCTTAAGACAGTTGTGATTTCAGGCTTTGGAGAATCTTAGCCTATGTGTGTACTCTCTTAAGATGTATAATTAGTTGGAAATCCTCCAATAGACATGAAGAACTCGACTGAGATGAAGTCAGAGTTTGTTTGCTTAAATTAAAGCATAAGAGGAAGGTGAATTGCTAAAACCCTTTTGTTGGGTATTCCTCTGTGACTGAAGCCTGTGGCCACCACTGCTGAAGCTCAATTGACTATGTCAGTATAAAGTAAATGAGCAATGGAAAAGTCTAGATAAACTCAGAGAATGCTAATTCGTTAAGACACTACTCTCTAATGAAGTGATTTTTGTAGACTTAGTGAAGTCAAGAGAAAAATCAGTGGATCCTTTGACGGAAGGATAATCTAGAGAAATAGTTTGTTATTGCATCGAGGGGGATGAGACTTAAGCTAAAGAAATAAAATTTCCATGAAGGACACTCAACCTTAGTGACTGAAGATCCCAAGATCAAGGTTCAATGAGACAACTAATTTGTGGTAATTAAAGGTGTGCACTATCAAGAGAATTACATTCTCTGTCCCTCCCTATGGTGCATTGTTGTGATAGTGTGACTGCATGTGAAGGATGACTTTTAAGAAGTTTTAATGATTTCTGTAGTTTCAATTTAAGATTGAAGTAGGGTGTAGCAGTAACACTCTTGATAGAACTCACCTATCTGAATGAGGAAGTGGGCCGCTTCCTATGAAAATATGAGCTGATTCTATAGAGCATTCTGAGAAACGGGAAATTTGCTCAGGGCCAAAATGAGAAGAACGGCACGATCTTGGCAGCACCTTGGAGATATCATGCGTGGTTGTTATGACGAATTACACCATACGCTAGCAGTTCAAGACATCGCGTTCACTGTCTCTAGCAAGTAGTTCCGGAAATCTCTCACTAAGCAAAGGTTCAAGACCTCATGGACACCTCTGCCTAAAATGGTATTTCCTGCGTTTTATGTGATTTTCATTTTTTATCGAGATTTAATTCATTTTGAGAAATGAGTTTTATGTTGTTGTTTTTTATGGTCTTGGTATTGCTGATACTTAGGACCTAAGGGTCACTGGATCACTTGCTAATTTTCACTTTGGTGAACGAAACCTGTAGCCCCACTATATATGGGAAACTAAAGATGAAAGCTCTCTATACAATTATGATTTATGTAATCAATAGTATGAACTTGGGGTCAACACACTTTTGTGTGGAGGAGAGGACGTTGGAATGGCTAGTATGACTTCAACACGCACGTTCGTGGGATTGAGGTGTTGATTTACCAAGATTTATATGTTTTTTTTCATGTTTTACTGAGGTTTTTCATTCATGTGGGGGATTGTTGGAAAACAATATATATAATATATAATTTTAAGGTTTTAAGAAAATAAATAAACTCTTGTTTTCTTTTGTGAATGGAAAAACTATTAGTCCCACATCGGGGAGTTTCCAATCTTAAATTGTTTTAATATAATATATAAACTTATTAGACCCACATCGGGGAGATCCCTCTTCTTAAGTTATACTAGGTTATTATATAAACAAGATTTTCTCAACCTATAGAGATAATCCAAGGAAAAAGGGTTTTTCTCCATATTTTTGGAGAGACCAAAAGAAAAATATTTTTCTATTGTTTTTCTTAAGCTTTCGCGATTTTCCTTGAGGGTTTTTTCGGAGTTGCCAAGCTCAAGTTGAGCATCTACTACGAGTGCTAGTAGTAGGTGTAGTAGGGTTTTTTATCATGGAGGCATACGCCCTGTGGAGGCTATAGCATCACTCTTGAGTGTAGCCGGGAGCTAATGTCTTAAGGACAGCGTGTTGAACACGTGACTCACTCTGTTTTCCAAAGTTTTGCCATGTTGCTATTCCGGAGATCTGGAGAGCTTATCCGTTTCGTCAAATCGATCACTTCCAATACAAAATATCTAAGTATCAATAACTTTTGTTTATTTGAAATTTCTTCATTTTGATTATTGCGACCAACAAACATTTCTCACGAAAATATCTTTTCTGTTTCGTAAAGAAAGGAATTTGCCTTAGATGCTTCTAGGTTAAACCATAGTGATATGCGGTAGTAGAGTAATCCAGGTCCCATTATTTCTTTTGGCCCCGTATTCAGGTGCATACACCCCAGCTTGGTATAAGTGAAATGGCAAGGCGATGTTTTTGATCGCAAATGCTAATATAACTTCCACTTGAGTCGTTTATTTGTCCGATGATCGGATTTATTTGTAAATCCTATAAAATGTCTAAAACAAATATATTAGCCAAATAAGGAGAATTATGTTGCACTTACGTACTTATCAAATACCCATACACTTACATTTTACTAGTCTTCGAGCAAACAGAATAAACTAATCCTAAACTAAACTAAATGCTACAACTTTCTTTCGTTAAAGATATAATTACAGTTAGTATGTGTAACAAGCCTTTAAACTCCTAGGTGTTCCTACTGGACGAGTTATAGTCTTGTGAGGGTTTACAAGAGATTTACCCACAAAACCTACTCCAACTCTTAAATATTCCAAAGCACACGCATCCAAAGAGCTAAGAGGACATAAAGTTTCTGCACACTAATAATAAGAAGTTAGATTATCAAAGAAAATTATTCTCATGCTTAGCCCTTGAGTTAGGAGAAGACCACCATATGAAAGAATTCAGGTTTTGACTTCTGCCTCACCAATAGGACTTTATGAATTTGCACTCAAAAGATGCACTTTATGATTCACATGTGTGCAGACATGAATGAAGATAGAAATCCTGCACACGTTGAATGGTGGGAAGGAAAAGGAAAACCTTCTAAAAATTATATGAATGTTATCCCATAGAAATGTGGGACGAAAAAAAACTTTTTTTTCTCTGATGATCTTTAAAAAAGGAAATCAACCACTATGTGAGGATGAGAATGCTCACTCACCTTCTCATCCAATCTACAATACACCACTCTCACAGTGTCCCATAAAAACGTCTTCGGCTTCAAATGTAGATGATGAACTCTTGAACTTCGTAGAACTCTGACAATTACTAAATATTTTCTTCTCAAATTCTTGTTGCTTGAAGCTCCTTTATAGATTTCTTCTTTCCCACGGCCTTAATGAATAAATAGCAAAACAAATATACATTATAGTAATAAAAACAAATATATATTATTATTTTTTTGAGACAAGAAATGTGAAATACAAACTAAATGAATAACAATGAAACTAATTTGGTCGTGGGATAAGGACTTTACCACTTGATTCTTCACAACTTGTATTGTCTCGGTATGATAAACTTCATAAAAATTCACTCATTTTGATTTTTTTCTCTCTTGTACTTAATTTTCAACTAGGACATTCAATTCTACTCATTGTATTGTTACTTCACTTTGAATCTGAATTTTTCTCTTGTACCGTTGCTTGTAAACCTTGAACGTCTTCAACTTTCTTCAAATTTATGATGTTCCGCTTGTTGATGATGATGGTGTCTCTATGGACCTGTTGTTGTCGAGAGAGAGATAAAGTGGTGCCAACTGCAAATCAAACTACAAGGTAAGGTTTTTTTCGCAATTCTGATGTCACCCTCATGATTGATAGAAATTAGCACTCAAGAGATCAAAAAGTAGTGCTGAAATTGTACGAGGTTGGGTAGCTCATCATTCTACTCGGAGTTTGCGTATATGAAACACTCTAAACGGACAATTTAGACAGGTACAAATAATTGAAAGTTTGGTGCCTCACTCATGGGTATTGAATGATCATCTTCTCTAATACTGTATTCGTTCTGCACCTAGTTCGCCACCGACGGTTTAAGTCCCTTTTTGTCGGCATTACCTATCCACAACTAAGAAACCCGAATATAGTTCTCTAATACTTCTAAGTTCAGTTATATTGGTAAGAACTCTGTATGTAAGCTTATCTAGAAGTATACTAAGTGACTCTAAAATATCTAAAAGTTGGAGGTTTCATGCAAATAGTTATAAAAAAGTTGAAAATTTTCTGCCTAAAAGTGAATACTTAAGAATTCTATATTCTTAACCACTCCCTACACTTAAACTTTACATTGTCCTCAATATAAATTGACTCATCCAATATAAAATCAAGGTGGGAATCCTATAATGATATGAAAATTCAGAAAAATAACAAGAAAAAGTACAAGAAATACTAAACCAATGGGTTTCCTCCCATGCAACGCTTGGTTTAACATCGTCATCCCGACTATAAAGAGTAGGGAAAAAATCTGATGGGTTGACTCCCACGAATCAAATAATCTTGTATCACAGCAAAAAGAAAGAAAAACAAAAACAAAAACAAAAATCCTACTAATATACACTAACAATGATCTCAAACAATTTTAGTCTTGATAGACCGGATCTTCGATGAGGACAGTTTCCACCTCGGTGTCTTTAAGCTCTAAATATGGTTTCACTCTTTGTCCATTTACTTTAAAAACGTTACCAGATTATGGATTCTCGAGTTCGACAACCCCATGAGGAAAAACTTCTTTTGACATAATATGGCCCTGTCCAACAAGATCTCAGCTTTCCAGGAAATAAATGCAACCTAGAATTATAGAAGAAAACTTTTTGCCCAGGTTCAAATGACTTTCGACTAATCGATTTATCATGAAACGCTTTAGTTTTCTCTTTGTAAAGCTTTTCATTCTCATATGCATCATTCCTAATTTCTTCTAACTCATTGGGTTGAAGCTTACGGTGATTCCCAGTTGTAGATAAATCAATATTAAAGGTCTTAATTGCCCAATAGGCTTTATGTTCTAACTCAACGGGTAAATGGCAGCTTTCCCATAGGAAAGTCTAAAAGGAGACATACCAATGGGTGTCTTATAAGCAGTCCGGTATGCCAAAACCGTGTAGACCAATCTTTAAGATTAGGATTAATTGTTTTCTCTAATATATGCTTAATTTGTCTGTTAGAAAATTCGACCTTGACCACAAGTCTGAGGATGATATGGTGTAGAAACTTTATGTGTAATAGAGTACTTACTTAAAAGTGTCTTAAAAGATCTATTGCAAAAATGTGATCCTCCATCACTAATAATGGCTCTAGGGGTACAAAATTGAGAAAATATGTATTCTCTAACGAACTGTATCACAACATGGCGATCATTCGTATCGGTAGGTATGGCTTCCACCCATTTAGATACATAATCAACCGCTAATAAGATGTAAACATTACCATTCAAAGTGGGAAAAGGTACCATGAAGTCTAACCCCCATACATCAAATATCTCAACTATCAATATGGAGCTTAGCGGCATCATATTCCGCCGAGTAATCCTTCCCAACTTTTGGCACATGTCACAACTCTGGCAAAACTCGTGAGAATCATAAAACAAAGTAGGCCAATAAAATTCGCATTGCAGAATTTTGGCAGCAGTTTTCTTAGCACTAAAATGGCCACCACAAGCATAAGAATGACAAAAAGTGATAACACTCATAACTTCATCATTAGGTACACATCTACGAATAATTTGATCAGGACAATACTTAAACAAATATGGATCATCCCAAAAGAAATGCTTAACCTCAGCTAAAATTTTAATTCTATCTTGTTTCGAACAATCTTCAGGTATTTGACCAATTGCAAGATAATTAACAATATCAGCATACCAAGGCAAGTGAGAAACAACACACAATTGTTCATCAGGAAATGCTTTATGCAAAGGAAAGACATCATCAGAAGACTTTACAACGATCCTAGAAAGGTGATCTGCTACTACGTTCTCGGAACCCTTCTTGTCCCGAATATCTAAATCAAATTCCTGTAGCAATAATATCCATCTAATCAACCTAGGTTTGGCATCCTTCTTAGATAGAAGGTTTCAATGCAGCATGATCAGAGAATATGATAATCTTAGACCCTAAGAGATAATGTCTGAATTTTTTTAAGGAAAACACAATCAACAAAAGTTCTTTTTTCAGTTGTAGAGTAATTTAATTGCGCATCATTCAAGGTCTTACTAGCATAGCATATGACATGTTGTGCTTTATTCTTACGTTGTCCTAAAATAGCTCCAACTGCATAATTAGAGGCATCACACATAATCTCAAATGGAAGACTCCAATCAAGCAGTTGTATAATAGGGGTAGAAGTTAACAACAATTTCAGCTTCTCAAAGGCTGCAATACAAGTTTCATCAAAATCAAAAGTAACGTCCTTACCAAGAAGGTTGCATAAAGGGCGTGAGATCTTGCTAAAATCTTTAATAAAACGACGATAAAAACCTGCATGACCTAATAATGATCTAACTTTTGTAACTATATGTGGGGGTTTCAATTTAGAAATCAAATCAACTTTATCCTTGTCTACTTCTATTCCCTTGGAAGAAACAATGTAACCTAGAACAACTCCTAAATGAACCATAAAGTTACATTTCTCCCAATTCACACAAGATTTTTCTCCTTGCATATCACTAAGACAAGAGTGAGATGATGGAGACATTCATCGAAAGACGACCCGAAAACAGAATAGTCATCCATAAAAACTTCAATAAACCTCTCTACCATATCTGAAAATAAGCTTAACATACAACGCTGAAAAGTAGTGGGTGCATTATACAACCCAAAAGGCATGCGTCTATATTCAAATGTACCAAACCTAAACAAATCTGAGAAAAACTACTTTCGTACACATATTACAGTCCATATATCCCTGAAAGAGCATGTTGTACAAATTTTTACACTACCAAAACAAATATGAGAAACTACTTTCATACACACATTACAGTCCATATATTTCTGAAATATCATGCTGGTGTACAAATCTGTACACTGCCAAAACAAATTTGAGAAAATCTACTTTCATACACACATTACAGTCCATATATCCCTGAAATAACATGTTGGTGTACAAATCTGTACACTATCAAAACAAATTTGAGAAAAATAACTTTCATACACACATAATAGGCTAATATATGAAAGTAGCTGATGATTTTACCTTTTGTTACTTGAATAAATGTTGAATCTTCTGTTTGTTGTTGTTTTGTTCTATTTGAAGGTCCTGATTTCTTTTTGTTTGCTAATTTCTTCTTAGGTGGTGATGATTTTGGACTTTCTACTACTTGAATAGATGTTGAATCTTCTTTTTGTTGTTCTTTTATTCTCTTTAAAACTCTTTTATTGCTCTTTTTAATCGCTGATTTTGGTTTAATTTTTGATGATTTTGGACTATTTTCTTGTTTAGCTTCTTCTTCACCATGATGTTACTGCTATATTATTGTTCATCAATGGTTTTGATGATGTATTTTTTTTCCTAGATGATGATGATTTTGGTTTTCTCTCGGTTAGGGTTTGATAGTTTTTTTTTTCTCTATTGGTTTCTCACGATAGATTAAATTTGTTTTTAATAGATACAGAAATCTAAGGTTTTCTATCCATTAATAATGATTTTCTCTTTCAGTTTTTTTCAGGTGAAAATACGTGGTGATCTATCATTGATTATATCAGTTACATGCGGTTCTCATGATTGCTCACGCATTGCATTATGATGAGCGTGTGAAAGATAGACTTGCTTTACACCTTTTCAAATAATTCGAGGAATGGTTTGTTAGTCCCTGAATCGACCAGGACTAAATTGTCTAGTCAGGGGCGTTTTTGGACCAAACCTTTTTTTCCCTTTTTTTTACCTAAACAAGGAGTTGTTCATTGACTCTCTGATTTGGGTTAATTGACATTAGGTTTCTTATATCCATTAATAACACCATTGTTCAAGTTATTCTGCTGTAATTGTTCTCTATCGATTATGCATATTTTACAATATATATATATATATATATATATATATAATTCTAATGTTATATTATATTGTTATAGAATACCATTTTATTCGGTATTCATTTTTTTTCTATTCCTCTTTCTTTAATCCTTTTTTTGTGTTAAATGATTTTATTTTATTTTGAAATCAGAAGAAATTTTTTTTGGTGTTAAATGGTTAATTAGAAAGTAGGTTGTTAAATGGTTAATTAGTGGAAAGTGGGTTTTATAATGGGTTGTTTCTGATTATGATTTGAGTGTAGGAAACGGCTCTCAATCACGTAATGAGCTCTGGCCTAGCCGGTGATGGTTATGGAGCAACTCATGAGATGAGCCTCAGAAAACTTATCTGGGTAGGCACCCGCATACACATCCAAGTAGAGAAATACAGCTCATGGTATGATTTGCTCTTTTTGAAATGCCAACCCTAATCAACCATGCCGACCTTTATCATATAAAATTCATCTTGGATCATTAAAAGAAATGAAGAATAGAGTTCAATGGATATTTTTTTTGAATATAACTTTTGAATATGGAACAGGGGAAATGTGGTGGAGATTAACACTTGGGTAGCTGCTGCCGGAAAGAATGGGATGCGAAGGGAATGGGAAATTCGGGATAATAAGATACAACAAATAATAACAAGACATACAAGGTAAATTTCAATTTATTCCTCTTGGTTTTCTTGAAGCATATATAAAATGAAAATGAGGAGATCTTAAAACCGGCATGCTAATATGCTGATAATTGATTATATGCAATCCATTCAGTACATGTGTGACGATGATTAGAGAAACAAGTAGGTTGTCTAAGATGCCAGAACAAGTGAGGCAAGAGGTGAAAATCTTCTACTTGAATAGAGCTGCAATCGGTGAAGCAGTAGATGATAGCACTAAAATTGATAAGCTCAGTAATGACACTGCAGAGAGCATCCGTTCAGGTTTAGCTGTAAGTTATATATATTGCTAAATACCAAAATGATTTTCAATTTCTTCGCATCTCAAATGACGAAGCAAATACCATGGTTCCTTCTATATATTTACTCACATCACCAGTACGATGAACCCCCTTCCGCAATTAACTCTTTTCTATGTACAATTTACAGCCTATATGGAGCGACATGGATGCCAATCAGCAGTAACGAGAACGTGAAATATATAGAATGGATTCTAGAGGTAACTCCCTCAGTTATCAATTATCTGTACATTATGAATCTGCCAATTCAGTACTGTTTTTCGAAACATATGTATACAAAAGAAATTGGCGTATCTGTGTAGTGAATAATGAGATGTAAAGAATTACATGACGATAATTTATACCATAAAAGAAAAACTATAAATGACTGAATCATGTCGAAAACCGTTTGACAGTTAAGCATACTGCCAAGGGTTTCAGCTCTTCAAATCTAAGGGTCAACTTCTATTTGGAATATGTGATGTAAGGTTCAGGTCGATCTCCATGAGAAAAAGCAACCAACTGTGACATGGGAAACCCCAGTAAAATGGTGATAGCCAGTTCAAGCCTTCTATGGACCCATGTGGCAGTTTGCTTTCTACTCATGCATTTTGATTGTTTGGGTGTCTCATGCTAGTTACTGTGCACCTCTCAAAATAATAAATTTGGTCAAAAATATCCATTATGTACCTCTCAAACCATCAAATTGATCTCTCAAATGCTCTTATTTGAGCAGATGCACAACACGTCAAAGTCTTGGTCGAGCGACAAAGACTTGGTCGCTAGACAAAGTATAAGTCGATAGCGAGAAAATGTTCATACTGGCCAACTCATGCCGCACACGTCTTTTTAGCAGAACATTTTCACTATATTCAATATTGAAACGAGGAACCCGAGAAACCGAGATGCTCATGGGTTGTTTGCTCGTTTTCAAGCAATTAGTTGTTCAGTCACGCGATTCCTTGTTCAGGTAAAGGTAATTAATCGAGAAAGATATAACGGTGTAACTGATGATGAAGTAATCCAATTAGCTCTAGATGTATGGTAGGAAACTGACGGCAAACCTTTTTTGTACGAAGCATGTTTCACATCCTTAGAGATCTTCCTAAATTCGCTCCTTTTATGTAATAATGTAATTTCCTTTTTTAATTTTATACAGTTTGCTCTAATAAAAGACTTGTTAAAATTTAATTGAATGTGAAATAAAATTAGTATTTTTTAAAATTTTACTCATTGCGACAATAATTTTTTTTTTTACTCTAGATGATTTTGATATTTTTAGATGTAAAATTGAAAAGGAGATGTGAAATTGTGAAGAGAGCTTGGTTATTTTAGTTGGTCGTGGACGATGACCACTATATCGAGCGACATAGTTTTTATCGCCAGCGACCAACTCTTGTTCATTAGCGACCAACACTAAATCGCTCGACATAAATTCTATCGCCCAGAACATTTCTCATAATAGTATACCCTATTTGTCCAACCATCTGACTAGAGAAACTAACCCATTTAAAAAGATGCATAGGATCTAGCCTCAAAATGCGATTTGACAAGCTAATCAAATGGTAAACGATTGTTATCGCATGAATATTCGAATGTTGAGGGGGAAACATACCCTGAAAACAGTATTTATAATCTGTGTTTCGTGTAAATGGAATATATTTGGATGTGTATCTTGACAGTTGACTTATTCTTGTGCTTCTTTAGGTACATGAAGTACCACAAGGGTTGTCTAAGTGATCGGAAAACATTAGGAATCGGCTGCAGTGAGGTGGATTTTGATTCTTTAAGCTTATATATTTCCTTCTTCGTTGATGCCTTAGTTTTGTTAGCCAGTCAAATTCTTTGGATAATGTGTGCACGCGCTGACCGATTTCCGATGCAGATAGACATTTTGTTTTTCCAGAAGGCGCAGTTCTTAAATCATATCAGTGAAGATGTGAATTTGTTTAATTAATATGCAGGAAATGAAACCAATCATCCTCCAATCATCCTAATAGCTCATATAAAGGCTATTTTCTCAACATCCAGGGTGAAGTATGAAGTTAATATTCGTCATCCTAATGAGTATTTTTTTTTTCGATCGCCTATTTTCTAATGAGTATATAACCTCCAAGGATTTGTAGGATAAACATTTGTTACCATTGTCACTGTTATGTCTTTGTTCTTAAGACTGTCAATTGTGTTGCATTGATACTTTAACACTGAAGTCATGTAGTTTTAATACTCATTATTGTTGGTTCCTAATGCAGGTCTACTTTTGTGAACGTCGCTCATTATGGGCGGTTCCTAATACGGGTAAACCTTTTGAACTTAAGCAGAAGTTTTACTGTTATCATCAAAGAATTTGGTGCTAACGTACTCATTTACATGTTCCGTATAAGTTCCATCTTCACACGTTGATTACTGTTGATCAAGTCATCGGTTTGTTGTGTTTCTCTCACTTCATTTTACAATCCCACTATCTTTTTATGTTAATTTGCTTCTGAATTTCTATTTAGATGATATTTGGATGGGTTTTGTTTTTCATCAATGGGTTTCGATTAAATGTGTTAAATTTTGATTCTTTTTGTTAAAATGGTGGAATGTGGTTTTTTGCAGAATATAATCAGTTTACAGGACATGGATAAGAGAGACAGAAACAGGTTTTGAATCAACTGATTATTCTGATGAATTGCAAAGGGAGGTTCAATGTTCAAACTGCACTAGGAAATACTGAATTGCAGGTCAGTCTTCGTGTCTGTGTAACTCTCTTTTACTCAATTCAAGGTTGTTGTAATGATTTGTTGATGTGTCTATGGAACTGTTAGAAACTACTTTCGAAGTTTAGTGATACTGATCCAGTACTACTCTTGAGGTAAATTAAATAACATGGTATATCTAATTTTGGTTTAAATTTAGGCATCTGTCGGATATAGAAAGAGGTTACTTATAGAGTAAGGCTACAAATGTACCAATTATGGGATTTTGACCATTATTTTCTGTATGTTATTTTTTGATGATTTGTTCTCATGCTTAAATTACATCATACCCTGTTGTTTACGGTCTTGCAAACGAAAATGTAGACATGTATATGACGCTTGAGTTATAGTTCTAAATTCTGTATTCATGCCTACTTCTTACTTTCATGGATCAGTTCATACTGGATGCTTCATTTTTCTACTACTATGTATAGTTTTTCTTCTTCAATTCTATACATGATGAAAAATAGAAATTTTAGAATAGAATGAGGTACACTGGGTCTTTAGAAATTCTTCCTTTTAGAGTTTAATTTCACTTCTTTCAGAGATGTAACCTAATAAAACATATACAAAAGTAATAATAGTATACAATAATTCACAAAAAATCTATCAAATGTATAAGGAAATAATACTTAAAATATGTATATTATGCACTTATCAAATTCCCCCATACTTAGCTTTTGCTAGTCCTCGAGCAAATTACAAATCTAAACTAACCTAAACTACAACAACAACCTTTCGTTGAGGATACGATTACACTTAGCATGTGTAACAAGTCTTTAAACCCCTAGGTGTCCCTAGTGGACGAGTTATAGTCTCGTAAGGGTTTACAAGAGGTATACCCACAAAACCTAATTTCCAACTTCAAGACATTCCAGAGGACATGCATCCAAAGAGCTACGAAGACATAAAATTTCTGCACACTAACAATAAGAAGTTAGAAGTATAAAGAACATTATTCTCATTTTAACCCTTGAGTTAGGAGAAAACCACCATATGAAAGAATCCAGGTTCGAGAGCGACCGAATGTTTCTGCCTCACCAACAAGATTTTATGAATTTGACACTTAAAAGATGCACTTTATGGTTCTCACATGTGTGCAAACATGAATGAAGATAGAAATCCTTCACACGTTGAATGGTGGGAAAGAAAAGGAACCTTCCGAATTATATCTGAATATCTCATAGAAACGTGGGACGAAAAATAATTGTTTTATGATGATCTCTACTAAAGGAAATCAACCACTATGCGAGGATGGGAATGCTCACTCACCTTCTCATCCAACCTACAATAAACACCACTCTCACAGCGTCCCATAGAAACGTCTTCGTCTTCAACTGTAGATGATGAACTCTTGAACTTCGTAGAACTCTGACAATTTCTAATTTCTTCTCAAATTCTTATTGCTTAAAACTTCTTTATATATTTCTTCTTCCCCACGACCTTAACGAATAAATACAAAACAAATAAATAATCTAAAGCAATAAAAACACATATACTTTTTTTTCTTTTCTTCATTTTTCTGTTGTATATATTTTTTTTTTTCCACCGGATCTGAACCATATAATAGATTTATAAAGTCATCTGCATCTAAACTAGGTCTTACAGATGGCCTTCTTTTTTTCTTTTTCTTTTTCTTTTTCTTTTTGGTGGATGAATATATTTGAATAATAAATTTAAATTACTATGGTCGTGGAATAAGGACTTTACCACTTGATTTTTCACAACTTGTATTGTCTCGATATCATGAACTTCACTAACTCACAACTTTTGCTTTCTCTCGCTTTTTGTACATAAGTCTTCAACATATATATATATATATATAATTTTGCTCATTGTATTGTTGCTTTTCTTGAATATAAAATTTGCTCTTTCTTGTATTGTTATTTGTAAACCTTGAACGTCTTCAACTTTCCTTCAAATTTGTAACGCTCCGCTTGTTGATGATGATATGTTTCTATGGACCTTTTCTTGTTGAGAAAAAAATAAAGTGGTGCCAACTGCAAATTAAACTATAAGGTAAGGTTTTTTCGTAATTCTGATGTCACCCTTATGATTGATAGAATTAGCACTCAAGAGATCAGAAAGTAGTGCTGAAATGGCTTATCATTCTACCCGGAATTTGTGCAGATAAAACACTCTAAACGGAAAATTGAAGGTTTGGTGCCTCACTCAGGGTATTGAATGATCAACTTCTCTAATACTAAACTCGCTACCGGCGGTTTAAGTCCCTTTTTTTTCAACTCTAGCCTCTCAACAACTAAAAAACCCGAATATAGTTCTCTAATACTTATAAGTTCAGTTATTTCGTTGAGAACTCCGTATGTAAACGTAGGTAGAGGTATACTAAGTGACTCTAAAATATCTAAAAGTTGGAGGTTTCATGCAAATAGTTACAAGAAAGTTAAAAAATTTCTGATTAAAAGTGAATACTTCAGAACTCTATATGCTTAACACTCCCCCACACTTTAAATTTACATTGTCCCCAATGTAAATTGAATCATCCAATGTAAAAATCAAGATGGGAAATCCTAAAATGATATGAAACAAGCAATCAAAAACTAAAAAGATAAGGTGAATGAAACAAATCTGATGGGTTGACTCCCATGAAGAAAATGATATTTGTTTCCCTGCTAACACCGCAATTAATCTCAAACAAAATGATAATGGTACCACCAATTTAGCATCCAAGCATAAATATAAAGTCTGAAAAGTTGGGGATCATCCCAATATATAAGTTTTGCTACAAATATGAACCTGCAAACACTAGATTTATTAGTACCAATAAAGCTAAATAAAGTGAATTCAACCTTAAAGTTCAAAAGAGCAAACTTCTGAATTTTACGCCCATTCATAGTAACACAAAGTAAATCAAACTCGCGGATTACAAGTAAAGATCGTTGAAATGTTTTAACACTTTCTATGTACCCTAAATCAGGTTCTAAGTCCGCAGAAATTACTACCATGGTTGTGTTACCATCATCAACCATTTGAGGATGCAATGCATTGACAATGTCAATAAGCATCGGATCATCGGAATCTGCAAATTGAGCTAAACATACATCTAGTGGTTCAATTTCATCAAAATCAATAGTTTGCCAATATCAATCTCCTCATCATTTATACAAGCATTTATAAAAGCACTAGATGGATCAGTGAAATAATCATTCAATGCAAAATCATCTTCAGGAGTGATTGGATCATTATCATCCTCTTATAGGTGACCGGTAGGAATCTCAAAATTTACATGATTAGAAGGTATATCAATTTATACATCTACTTCCTCTGAGTCGTTAAACTCGACAACAGTATCCCCTGTATAAACAGGTTCTTCTAAATCATTATCATCATCTGAATAAATAGTGTCTAATCCAAACCTCATCTTTTTAAATAGGCGTATCATCATTAATATGATCGTGAGTTGGATAAGATACACTAGATTCAAATGTCATAATGGTGTCATCATTCTTATAATCACAAGTGTCAAGTTCATCATCATTCTCAAAAGACACATATTTATCATCACTATCATGGGTAAGAGGAAAAAAAACTTGAAGCATTATATGTACGAGGACGACGTTCATCTGCTCTATGAATGTATTTATCAATTGAACTATTAGATGGCTCTTATTTATCTTCCTTATTGGAACGATTCCAAAATACAATAAAAGAAGCCAAATCACTGGGGTCCATAATACCAAGCAAAATTTACCCAATAACTCACCTTGCAAAAGCTTTGCGAGAATATCAAATATTTACTTAATGTTTTCCTGTGAATGATTCCAATGTTGCTCTTCAAACTAAGAATGGTACCTCCTAGTTGGATGGGAATTCTAAACAATCACAAGCAAGGCTGACTCAACCAAATCAAACCTATTGAATCTAGCAAACAAAAAGCATGATGGTTCCACTTAGATTGTTTCTAGACCAGCTTCTATTCTTTTAAAAAGCAACTAGTTACAGTTTTAACAAACCTCTCAGAACGATCTGAATTAGATTAAGTCGAATAGAAACAAGATAACCTCTAAGGAGCTTTGATAACTCTGTCTCTTTGGCAACGTTTCCTTGGATTACAAGGCGGCTCGAATCTTCTTAAAATAATCTTCCTGAACTTTGAGTTAGGCTAACAGAGTAATCAATTCAGTCCTTTTGATTGACTTTCCTATAAGCTCGTTACCCTATCGGTCTCTTTATAATCAAAATGTTAAGATTAGGTTCGCGTTTGGTAACGTGTTCCTAAAGCGGGAAAGAAGGAAACGGTGATGAAATCCGAGTCCTTATCTTGTATGGCCAGTTCTTGCCCTTTACTAGAAAATAAATCTATATTCAGTCCTCAACATATATGAATTACGAAGGAATACAGAAAATCCACTTGCAGGGGTTTCCTAGATTGATAGAGTTTTACCTCCCGTACCAGACGGCGATGAACCGTTGAAGTCGACTCGGGCCACTGACTTCTGTGTCAGTGTACGAACCCAAGGGGCTGAGACAATATCGTAATTGTCGTCCTTCCTTGTGCAGTTTATATACCCCTTCTCTAGGGGTTAAAAATAAAAATAATGTCCAATTTTTTTTTTTACAAAAACAATTAAAGATTTCCTAATACAGTTTTTCTAATATAAAATAACAAATAAAAACCCTAAAAATTAAAAATTAAATTAAAATAAAATTTTTCTCTTCTTTTTCGTTCTTTTAGCTTTAACTTTACTCCAAGTTTTTTAATCACCAAAATCTTTGGCTCAATTTCTTTTCTTTTTCTTTCCAAAACCTGTAGATAAAAGAGAAATACCTAAGAAAAACGTAAAATAGAATAAAATAATAAAAATCTAAAAAAAAAAACTAATACTAAAAAATTTAATTAAATAAGAAATCTAACCTAAAAACAACTTCCCCGGCAACGGCGCCAAAAATTTGATGCGTCGGAAAACCGACTTTTTTTTACCGCAAGCGCACAATGTCGAAAGATGTAGACAAGAGCAAATACTGTTTGTTCACACGAGGAATGTGTATTACTATACTAATTAATTCAAATAACTTTCAGGTCAAAAGATGTTTTTCCTTTTTTTGTAAAGAATTAAACTAATGAATGAACTAAAACTATTTAATAATAAATTGAAATCAATAATATAAAAACGTTAAGGTATCAGGAATCCGTTGTAGATTAGGGTTTACTTGCGTTCATCACAAGGGTATCGATTTTACTCGTGCAAAATAACAAATCTAGCTACTAATACACGGAAGATATTGATAGGCGCTTAATTTATACATTTTTACCGCCTAATTTATATTTGTTAGTACTTATGATTATATTAATTTATTATTTTATTGTTAATAGGTGGTTCACATAAATTCCAAGGTTATAAATTAAAAATCGACTAAATTGGTGGAATTAAATGGTACGTATGGTGTTGTTGGGTAAAAGTTCTCACGCTAGCTAGTATTGACGTTGGATCGGTTGGAATGAGAAGTGAGTGGGTCTGATGGTGAGAAGCTCGGTTAGAGTTGATTGTTTGTGTTAGAGATAGCAAAAGAAAAGATAGAAAAAGTACCAGGAGATGGAGAGTTCAGTTGTGTGGAATTAATTGGGATCCTTTTAGAAGTTGTATTGGAGGCGGACAGTCACAAGCATTAGGTGGTATGGTGGCTAAAAGGTGGGACAGCAAGGCATGTTGATGTGAGAAAAGACGGCTTGATGGAAGAAGGGAACAGGCTGTTCCTAGAGCCTGTACACGGTCAAATTAAGAGAAGTAAAGTGATAGGATGTTGACTGTTGGCTATGTATGCGTCAGGTGGGAGTAGGCTAGGTGATTAGGAGAGAGTGAGAAGGTGGCACCGGTATATGATTAGGTTTGTTTGAATTCACGTGGGAAGAAAAGTAAAGGCTAGGTATAGGTTATAAAAGAGAAGAAGAGAGAATCTTTTGAGGGAGTTTTTCTTTAAGTTTTTTACGGCGGACGAGGGATAGTCTCCTGGATAGTTTTGAGAGAGCCGACGCGGAGGAGGACTGGAGGTTGTTCGTTCTGGTAGACACCAGACAGAGAAAGAAGAGGACGGTTGTGTGTATACGGAACACTGGTTTAATTCTTTCTACTCCTCTTAATTATTTTTTATGGGTTTTAAGAAACCCATCTCCATGTCTTTCTAATTAATTTGTAACTAGGGTTTAATGTTAAAACCACTAACAGTTTTAGATCAATTAAATAAAATATTTGATACAGACCATTATGATTTGAATAGATTAATTCGATGATTTTGATTTATTGAATTTCATTAAACAATTGTGACGTCTTTTGATGGTACATGCTTGGCCTAGGTTTTTGATGTTCCATGCTTCAGGTATACAATTGTTATTTTGAAAATTTACTTGTTGCAAATATATTTGTCTACTTATTTGATATTTCATACTTGGGTTAAATCCTTTGATGGGGTATGCTTAGAATAATCAGGTAGTATTTGTGAACCTATAATTAGTTTCATACAATTTTCTCGCTAACGCAATTTTATGGTGTATGCTTGAGACTAGGGCTTTTTGATGCACCATGTTTAGGGCGTCCTAGTGATATTTACGACTTTAAATATTCATGAGTTATGTTTCACTTCAGTAATTAAATAGAAATAGTGGTGGATACTGAAAACCCTGGTTATCGACTCTCCCATTTGATTTATTTTATTAGTTTAGTTAGTTTTATTATTTTATTCATTAATCTAAAAATCCAAAAATATTGTTTCTGGTTAGTTGATTAGATATATTAATTGCAGTATTTCCCCGCTCTCTGTGGGTTCGACCCGTACTTGCCGTTGTCTACTAGTTAGACGCCGTGCGATTGCGGTTATTTATATAGAGTAATCTCAAATCCCATCAGATATTTCATTTAAGAATCGAAGAAAATAATTTTCAAAAAGAATTGTTTGTTCTCAACCTAAAGTAGAATTTCGAAGCACTAGGTATACGTGACATAAATAGTCAAAGAATATTCAAAAAATGATTATCGCGAAAGGGTCAACGAGTTTTTCTACTAATCAAAAAATGAACTATACATGCCATAGAACATGAAAAATCATCGAGAAAGATAAAACATTGAAAGAGAGACAAAACATTAACATTAAGCTTTTAGTAGTTGAAAACTCTAGTTTTGAAACACAAGAAATCTATCTCTACAAGTTCATCATTTCACCCTAACAAAGAAGTTTAGCTAGACATGACTTTCTTAAAATCCATTAAAAATTGATTAAGAAAATCATAAATTGTTTTTGAAAAGCAAAACTAAACCCTAGTTTTCTGTCTGTGAGAAGTTGTGTAGAAAATTATATATAGCTCCCATTTATATAGGTTTTGGTAACTTCCTCTTGATCATTATCCAACTAGGAAACTTAATCTCATTAAATTTTCCACCTCCTTTTAATCCTTATCCAATTAGGAAACTTAACATCCCCAAAAACCAACAAAAACCCTAATTTTCATGTCAAAAACGAGCCCAAAACGCTTCCCTTTTTTCTCTTCCCATGCAGGCCCAATAAGGCCCAACAGATACCAAATCCAAGTTGGTTTCACGGTCTTGCTCATAACTTCTTTATATGAAGTCAGAATAACCTTGTTCTTTCGCCGTTGGCTTCGTAATTCAATTTTCTACAAGATGAAAAATAGAAATCTTGGAATAGACTGAGTTCCACTGGGTTTTTAGCAATTCTTCCTTTTAGAGCTCAATTTCACTTATTTCAGAGATGTAACCTAATAAAACACATAAAATACAAAAGTAATAATAGTATACAATAATTCACTCAAAATCTAGAAAATAAGTATAAGGAAATGATACTTAAAATATGTAAATTATACACTTATCAGACACCTAAGCTAACATTAAGCTAATCTTAATTCATTAATTTAACTCTAATTTATTTTTCATCTGGCATATCCTTAATCGAGCTTAGATTAGAACTAAACACAGATTAACTTAACATAAGCCTGATTTGTTGCAAAACCAACATAAAGGCTAACATCTCCCACTTTGGTTAGCAACAAATTTTTTACTAAAAACTGCAGGCTCAAGATAAAGGTACGCTAACATTCAACTATAAAGACTATACACCATTTAGAATATACATACACCATTTCTATAATTAGAAAACTAGACGTACAATAATCTTAAGTTTCACTTTATGCTTTCAACTGATCTTTCGTAACTCAAACTGAGGATTCTAAATGATCTCTGAAAAGATCGGTTGTCTCTCGTAGCCCATGAACATGGCTTGGATGAAAGGACAGTTAAGAGAATTCTTTATAATCATAACTAAGATCATTATATGTCATTCTAGAAATTTTCTCATAATCTCAGAAGAGATTAGCCAATGTCTCATTTAAGAGACATCTTTATAATCTCAATTGAGATTGTATCTCATTTAGATATTTCTTTATGTCTCATTCAAGAGACTTCTTTGTGTCTGGAAATAGGCATTTATATATTTGTTAAGAGATTTCTATATGATCTCAACTAAGATCCACACTAATATCTCAATTAAGAGACTATAAAAAAATTCCTTATGGTCTCAATTAAGATATGCTAATGTCTCATTTAAGAGACTACAGTGCGCTTGAATTTTTCTATGAGATATGTCTCCAAAGAGACTTACTTTATTCTATATGAGCCGTCTCCGAAAAGATTTTTTCTGCTAAGTATGAGCCATATCGACTTCTTGTACTCAATATGAGTTATGTTGTACTCAATAAGAGACTTCTTTATAATCTCCAAAGATATTTTTTACTCAACATGAGCTGTCTCTGAAGTACTTTCTGTTGTCATTATGACATATGTCTCTGAAGAGACTTTTCTGTATCGGGCTCAATAAAATATAAACAACAACTACAAGTGCAAATGATATGAAAACAAAAGCTATTGTAATCCCATTGTTCTTTTTAACTCTTCCACTACACAATGTTGTTTATACTCCATCGTTCTTTGTTTAGATAGTATGAATTGCCAACAACAACAATTACTACTACTATCTCTATTCATATGATATGAAGTATATTGTTAAAGTGACAATCATATCTTTCGTAGATGGCATAACCCATGTTACAACATTCAGAGTATAAAACCATACAAATTCAATACCGTCACAAGTTCACTTTTGGGTAAACCATGATTCAATAATCTTAGATTGTTAAGTAAAACTTTTACACAACAAATAAGAATGTATGAATTGCCACCAAACCACAATATACACGTTTATTATGACTTAAATTGCTATACATATAAACGAAATAGATAGCATGTATAAGAAAATATAAACATCTTAAACTTAATATAAGACTCGGCATCATCGCAAATTCACCATTGGGAAGAACTGCGACATACATGAGTCATAACAAGTTTAAGACTAATATATTATACCAAGTAAATAACAAGACTATTAAAACTTTGGATCTAATAGAAAAGCTATTCACCATATGAGACATGATTCTTATCAGATTTTCTAAGTACATACCACCCTTGGGTTAATTCATACTCATAAACTTCAAATGAATCACAAGCAAACCATAACAATTGTACGTTTATTCTCATTAAAACTCTTTCATCACTCTCAAAACATCACTTTGGCAATGCTTAGTCGAGTAATGAAAAGGTACAGATTATCTACAATTATAATTTTCAGAAACTGAAAATCAAACGACATAGTTGTTTTAAACTAGTATACTATGAAGTCTAAATCTGCAAAAGAATACATACCATGAACATGACTGTAGCTGAAATACCTTATCCAAGGAATTCATCAGTATTGTCCCTGGTGGAAACCTAGTGAAGTTAAAGTATTTTTGAGGCATGTCCCCAAGCACCTTCTCCAACTCGAGATCCACTAAAGAAGTGAGGAGGAAATTCTCGTGAATGATGATTCTCTGTAGCCAAGCTTACTAATATTACTCATCCTTCACCACTAATGGTTATAAGAACAGCTGTAAATACCATTTCCCTTTCACAAAAATAGGTACCTTTGGTTTACAAGTCAGGGCCGACAATTCTTTTGTTCTGAATGTTCACATCAATGCCAACATCAAAAGAGATCTTCAGCAACTCCACATCATTATCCATAACTACCGTATGTAGAAAAGTTTATTGATGTTGTAGATCTTGAACAGTTGGATTCACTCCAGTAGCAAGCAGTATTCGAACCAACTCTATCCCTTCAGTTTCATGAAATTTCTTTAAAGAAGATTTTCAAAACTGTAACATTCCATATTGTTATGTACATATGCAAAGGCATCAAGTGCTTGATGTTCATACTCCCACTCTGACTCCTCTATTTTCCAGAATGACCACTGCGTAAGCTGTGTATTTCTTGATAACAACTTTGTACAATAGAGTTTCACCCTCATAAACCAGTGTATTGGGATCAACCCATGCTAGTAACTCGCATGCAATCTAGTTAATCATGATAAGGTCATACATGAGTAACTGTTGGACCGAAACTTTCCTGCAACATAGAATTCACCAAGTGCACCTCCAGAAACATAGAGTCCTGCATCCACAAACCTGCTGAATGTTGATATCTAGGAAAAAGTGAAAACACCAGGAGAAATTTCCCATTCCCAATGGTTATGTACATATGCAAAGGCATCAAGTGCTTGCTTTTCATACTCCCACTGATCTGATGCCTCCATTTTCCAGAATGACCACTGCGCAAGCTATGTGTTTCTTGATAATAGCTTGTACAACAGAGTTTCACCCTCATTAACCAGTATGTTGGGATCAAC
>JAJJMC010027464.1:1653902-1677166 GCA_023531435.1 Papaver californicum | reverse complement strand
TCCTGCAACATAGAACTCACCAAGTGCACCTCCAGAAACATGGAGTCATGCATCCACAAACCTGCTGCATGTTGATATCTAGGAAAAGGTGAAAACACCAGGAGCAATTTCCCATTCCCAATGACCATCCCTTGCCAGCAGATAAGTAGTCTTATCATGTCTGTTACTGTGTGTAGAATAGATCCAAACGACAAAAATTGATGGAATATGGGAGCTGCCAAGTTTCGCAAGCCATCAAACACCTATCCTGCATGAATCCAAATTCAAGTTCTCCAACTTTGTTAAGCCATTAAGCCTCACAAAGTTGTATCTGTGATGCTGCTAAATCCCAAGCACAACACCTTCAACTTAAGAAATGCAGCAATTTCTCACATACATCGTCAAAAAGAGAACATCTGCATCTGTAACCTTGTTGCAAGGAAGATGCAATTATGATATTAAGAGATTTAAGCTTCTACAGACCTCTAAGGTGAACAAGTTCGCTATGAATCTGTGATACTTCTAACAGAACACTATCTGAACCTTTTTCTCCATGTGTGTGATGCATCTCAACATACACAGAATCTGACTAACACATGGATCTTTCATCCATAAGTTGCGATATCAGCTATGGCCAAGTCAAGATCAAGATATTGTGCCCATTCACAGAATTTTCTGATCCGGTTCATGACTTGCTAAGCAAACCTTCTCTCCCCTTGGAAGCTTCATTGGAGTTGCTTCCAAGCTCCAAATCTCTTGTAAAGCAGACAAACTATCTGCAACTACCTCGGAAGCAGAAAAAAATACAAGTAAAAGATGAAATATGATTTTGTATATACCCTAGTTTAAGAATATGAAATAACTAGGGGGAAATAGAAGTAGATGTTGGAATTTCAGCATCATAGTCATCCAACTTTAATAACTAAGCATGATTATAAAACATCTTTATGCTGAGAACATCCTTTACCCTAGTATTTACATGCTCAACAACATCTGAAATGGGTATGCAGATCAATCATTAGTTGTTATTATTAGCTGAACATAATCTCTAGCAGCAGCACAATCATCACTTACATTGAAACAGCATAACCAACATGATTAGGACAATAGTCACAATACATATTTAGAAGTAGAAAAGAACTACAAAACATTATACAATATTCATATCAGAATACAACACAATCAAGAATAGTATAATCACTTAGCTTCTACTTCTACTTCCTCTTTCTTGATTAATGACAATTCAGAAAATTGAGGATATAAAAATAAGTGGCTAGAAAAGGGCTTAGTCATCACTTTATTAGCTATATGTCATCCATCTTGTCCATCATTAGTTGGACGACACCTCGCTAGGTGAGTCATGTTTAGTCAACATGACACCTAAAGTAACATTAAGCTAATCTTAATTTCTTGATTTAACTCTAATTTATTTTTTCATCTAGATATACTTAATCCGGGTTAGATTAGAATTAAACACAAATTAACTTAACCTAAACCTGATTTGTTGCAAAACCAACATAAAATCTAACATGATGAACTCTCTACTCTCATTCCCTTGGTAGAGGCTATTGTCCTAAATAAAAAAATTTGGTGGAATGATTTGTTTTGTACGTGGCAGATCATAGATTTTATCTATTGTTCCTTTTGTCTTATACTGTATAGAGAAAACCAATAGGATTTGAACTAGATAGAGAAAACCTTAGGGATATCTGAGTGATAACTCAGATTGTTGGCTGCTGAAACCAAGATGGCTAAGAGAGACAATACTTTGAACTTATTTTGAAGACTTTGAACTTCTTGCTACTACTTTATTTGTGGGTTTCGGAATATTTCATCTGATAAAATGGACTATATAATAGATCTCCATTGCGAATCTTTTTTCTTATTGACTGAAGTAAATCTTACAATGAGATGACAATCATATTTATACAGACGGAGACGCAATGACTGATCTCATGACTCGACAACTCAAGTATTTGACACACACCAGGCACGTACACCCTGCATACATACAACCAAACCTCACTACACTCTTGCGCACTATTACTATAACCTCCAACACAGTTCATTCAGATAACATAAAGCACATCCTCTCATCGGCATGGTATGTGGATAAGGCTTTTCGTGTTTTCTTAGTTTTGTTTTAAGGGAATTGTGTTTATCTGTCTTATGGAATCCGGAAATGCCCATGGTTTGTGGTTGGTGAAGGTTTTTTCTGCTGTTTATTGGGTGAAGCTCAGGGTTCTCTCTCTTTTATTTTTGTTTTTGTAATCAGTATTCGGATGTGTAAAGTTGTTCTTGATTTGCCTCATGATTTGGTATTGAATTCTTATACTTTATCAGTAACTACAGTAAATTGAATCGTCTTCAGTCGTCTTTCATAAAAATCCTTCGTATACTAACAATGTTACGAAGGTACAACAAAGGGTTTTGATCACAATTTAGACAAATCAGTAATCTAAGGTTCACTATAGATCACTTTTCGTTGCAGAGAAACTGTAATCTATGTAATTGATTGTGCTCTAGGTACAACAAAAATGGAGAGAAAGCAACAATTTTTGTTCTGTTCTGTGCCTATTATATATTACGGCAAAATTTGGAAATGGCCAAGTGTACGTATACTTTTCGGAGGCATCCCAAATCACCGTCATACACATTATGTCGGCATGTCAAGAATCGGGGTCTGTATACATGAACCCAGAGGAAATCTTATTAGAATTGGTCCATGGGACGATTCGCCGGACACTTCCTTAGCCATCTAGACCACAAAATAAATTGATTGTCCGGCTTTGGATATTTGCAGATGTCATCAATTACTTGGCCATACAGTTGGAGTCAAAATCACGAAAATGAACTTCACGAATCAGACATGCTGAGCATATTATTTATCTCAATAAAAATACACATATTTAGGTAAATTACTTGAATGAAACTATGACAATGGAATAAAATGGGTGGAACATCAGCTATATATGTTGTGGACACGACAACATATATATATATGACAAATTCCCACTTATATTACAAGGTAATAACAAATTCTGAGCTCGAAGACACTGAGAAGCTAAGCTAACATTCAACAACACTAAGAACAAACCAGGAAGGAATCAAATTTCTCCCAGTGTTCAGCGTCCAATTTTGTTTTAGGCATATTTCTTAGCATTGCTGCACATCCGTGGTTATGGTCTGAAATTCATTTGAAACCGTTAACATTTACAATAGAATTGCCCAACAGAAAACACGGCCGCAAGATTTCTAACCTGACAATTTCATAGAATGCCACAAAAGAACCAATTTAACATGGAAAACAGTGGCCTGTACGAGGCTCCATCACCGGATAAACCTAAGGAACTGAAAAGGGCCATATTTATAGAGCAGGATCTCGTTCCAACTTGCAACGCTACACAAAAACTAAAAGCAGAAGGAAATTTGTAAAGGAAGATGGAGGCAGCACTGAGGTGCAAGCCTTTACAGCTATCTCCCGAACAAACAAAAATTAGTGGCAGTGTGAAATGCTACACAGTCCAATATGTTTTTCATCTCCTCCTCTTGGATGCAGAAGCAGAAGCAGCTGCAGCACTACCACCGGTACTTCGACTGCCTTTCTTTGCAGATGCAGAAGCAGATGCTACTCTTGATTTGCTAGCAGGAGCTTTCTTTGCACTTGATTCACCAGTGTTCTTTAAATCAAGCTGTACTTGGATTCCTGATAATGTTATCGCATTTAAAGTTTAGTTAAGACAAACTTCAAACAAGATGTATAAATACCGAAAAAAATACTGAAGTCAGAGACAGCTGCACAAGAATCCCTTCATGAGAAATTGAACTTTACCGACCTTTCTTGCTGTTACTTTGGAGATCCAGCTGCAGCTTTTTCTCACCATTATCAGGTCCATCTGAAAAAAGTACAAAACATATCAGCCTTGTTGAAAATTTCAATTGTGACAACATGAGACAAGTCCACCCCTATTATTAATAACAAAAGTTTCACCTGAACAGTTAATCAGGAACTATTATTTATTTAGTTAGTCTAGCGATCATATTCCTCTCCATGCAGGAGGTAGTGGTCAAAGACTCAAACATAGATTGTCCAGTCGACCTGATCATGCCCCGGTAGCTATTCTATATTATATAAAGGTAACTATCTTTTGAGAAGGAGGGTTTAGCTTTGATTTTACCCTCATTTTGTTGATAATATTTGAACTCAATTAAACTAGGGTAGTGTCAATAGTTCAGTCTAGAAGAGCCTACCTAGAGGCCCTTCACAAGCTCTATAGCAACTTAATCCAAATCTGATTTTCCATGACAAATTCCCATTGTACATGGTATGCACTTTGTGGGTGCACACGACCTAGTTGCAAATGAAACAAAAAGACTGTTGACCTGTCGAGAAATATAAACAAAGTGCGCATGTAGGATATCAAAAGTGCCCTTCCACACCATTCATGGCCGATAAGGTCTCAGAGTTTCCTATTTCCAACCTGGTGGAAACCTCTTTCCTTGTCATTTTACTATCGCTAAAGGTCTTGGATCAACCACTAGAAACGAGCTACCCATTCAGAGAAAATCTTACCTGTGTCTTCAGCATCTGAAGCATTTTCTTCTTCACTTTTTCCTGGCATGTCACTGTTCTCTTCTGTCAGACCACCAGTGTCAACTGGCTCCAGCATCGCTGCAATACGTTTCTTTGGAGCCTTCTTAAATCCTGGAAGCGTAATTAAATCAGCTGATCGTATAACACGTGAGATGCTTCCTTGCTTATATGCCTTTGTCAGTGCAGCTTTAAAAGCTGGCTGTATTCCCTCCAGTGGATTTGGGTGCTTCTGTTAAATATACCACAATCACGAAACAGTTAGAGCATTTGACATGAGAATGTATATGATACACCATACCACACAAGGATCTGCAGAGGCACCTTGAATTGTGATAACTCCATGATTGAGTCATAGTCCTCCTGACTTATCGAGTAAGCATCCATGAATTCCACAACCTTCTGAACTGCTTCATCCTGACAATAATGTGCAAACACATAAACAAATCTGCTTGCCTCAGCTTTCAGCACATGAGATTAGTGTGGCATCTACCTTAGGCAGTGATCTAAGCGGATCAGTTAAGTGTTTCCGAATAAGAGGGAAGTAATCTACTCGCAAGGTTTCCCTGCAGCATTTTAAAGAGTAGAAATTAAGCAACCGGCAAGGATAAGGAACACAAAGAAGAATCAGCCAACTTAGTTTCAGTCCCCAGAACACTCAAGTTTGACCAACTCAACTAAGGGGTAACAGGAAACGATGTCAAGTTCACTGTCATTGGGATCTGTTTACAGCTTATAACAAATCTGATGCAGGGGTATATTCTATTTAGTTAGTAATGTTTACTAGTTTCTTTCTATAGGAACGGAGTTTCTGTCCATAGTCTTAGGTTTCTTTTACTAGGGGTTACTTTCTAGTATAAATAGGCTATTAGGTCTTTTTTAGAAGACGACTTTTATGATATTTTCTTATAACTTATAATCAGTTGATTATAGAAGAATAATGGGTTTCAACCTAGACTCAATTCATCTACGTTCTTAGAATTTGAATTCATGTTTTATATGCATATTGCTATTTGGTTGCGATAATCTATTGTTTTGGCTTTCTAAAGTTCATCAAAATCTTTGGCAAACTATTATTCTAAAAAATGTTGAAGAAGGTCGAACGCTAGTTAACTAGACATTTATTGTTCGTGAATATAAATATGGATCTTGGAATTTAAGCAAATGCGGGTTTGGCAAGTTGTTTGATAACGAATAACAATAACCATAATTGATGACATATTGAAAGAGTGTTCGCTGAATACTGGCAAACCAGCAGAATTATTGTAGTACAGTGGTAAAATCATTGGGTGATGATACCAAAGACCTGAGTTCGAAACTCGTCAGCATCAGGCAGGGGGGATTTTTCTTTCATTCTTTGCCTAGCTACCTGGGCTTGTAGGTAGTAAACTTCTTCTTATAAAAGAGGTTTAAACTTGATATAACCTTTGGGCTTTAAGCCTTTTTAAAAAAAGAACAAGAAAAAAAAAAGAATACAGGCAAACCTGTGTGAAATGGACTCTCGAGAAGCAAGAAGATGAACATGCACATCCTCTAAAAGCCTCATATTCTTTCCCATTGTCGAGTTTTTCCCCAGCCACCCACCAAATCTATTGAAATTGCGCTCCCCCTATCAACACAAATGTTTCTAAGCATCAATGATACATATAAACCCAGATAGAGAATAGCAACTTTTGCTTGCATTCATAACATAGAAATATTTGGATTCAGACTATTTTCATCCATGGATGCAGCACCAAATCCAAGTTCCCTTGAACAAAGAATTTTTTTCCTGATCAAGCGAAGCCATTAGAAAAGAAGTGTTTGTAAGGATCAAGAGGAGTTGCTGAATCATTTATTCCTCTATATAAGCCCCTCAAGGATGTTATGAGATGTTCCAATCACCATTTGGGTACATTTCCTAAGAATAATTACGAAGTCATGCCTACTCAGAATCCCAACCAAGGATTCATAGCCTCATTGCATGCCAGAACAGATATTTTCGACTTCTCTCTCCTAACCTGCCCATATACGCATAGGAATGCAATTTTTAGGTTCCATATTATATGACGGGTTGACATTGGAGGGAAGCTTCGGCAGAGGTTGTACCGTTGTAGTAAACGCCTCCAATAATCCATACACTTTTTTTCTTCTTACCCATGTATAGCTTTGGATAGTGTCTTTTCATTACACTACTATCACGACCAAATACGAATATGGCTTTATCAAGTTTAAGAGCAGCCAAAGATCCACTAAGCAGTCTTTATATTTGTAACACAGGATAAGCAATACCTGTTCAAGGATCTCCCTTTGCCCATGCAACAAAGAAGCACTGGTAAACACACAAAAAAAATTCATGAGCACTTATCTAAGGTTTATAAAAATCTCACCAGGTAATCACTATTCCCGGTTGCAGAATTGAGGCAACTTACGGAACTATACTTGACGCAAGTGAACTAGTTTGAAAGAGCTGCCACTGTTGGTATCTCCGAATCTGTACATTTACAATGTCTCCACTTCCAATAGATTCTGCGGCACGCGCAATCATGTTCATTCTCTTGATTCCATTCTCATCCTTACCAACAGCACTTGGTCGATAATTAAGATAGTTTTCCTGATAATAGAAAAGCACTAAGATATCCTTGCAGTAAAAAGCCAGAGATATACATTACTATAACTCTTGGAAATATCAGCGTGAAACAGTTTAATTAAATTAAGAATAATTCCAGTAAGATATCATCTTTTAACGCTAAGATTAAGAATATCACACTAGAGTTCAACAAGTGACGTTGAGAAACAGTAAAACCAGGCACACTTCCTAAGGTTGGAAAAGAAAAAATTATACGCACAATTTTTAGAAAATGTAATGCCCTACACTACAATTTTGAAGCCAAGTGCAGCAACATGTACTAATCTTTATAGTCAAAACCGGATCTCACGTGTAGCAGGCGAAAGGTGAAAAATAGTTGAAACTGTGCAAATAAAAACAACGGAAAACCTGTATCAGAAGAGGAACAAGGTCCGCATCGCTCATGCACAAGTCAACCCTCTCATCCATTCTCAATTTTCCACCATTAAAACCGAACAGCCTGCATGCCAAACGGAAAATGTCAGCACAGCGATAAAATATCAGATAGATCCTCTAATCTATAAACACAGCTTCAGTATATACGCAGTTTGTCATATGCAAAAAAAACAGCCAAAATGTAAGATCAATAGTCATATGGACAGTAGAAACCAAAGTGTAATATAAAATTATGATATAAACAATAGAAGCCCTGATATATTACATGCTTACAGTTGCCTTAATTCATAACAGTTAAATGCCCTTCCTTACTGATCCTTAAAGAGAAAATTAGGAAGTCAACTGAACTGGGTCTTTTATAGAAGGCTATCACGTCGCAATTTGAATAATAAAACTATTTTAAAACAAATATAAGATAAACATGGAGAAACTTGTTTGCTACCAACGTAAAAACCTGAAAAACTATAATCTAGAGAATTACTAGAAAGTAACATAACAAAAACAAAAAACGAATAGTCCGACAACGAAACACCAATGAAACAGTATCCCATTACCGAATTAAGAGACAGAAAGAAGGTAGGAACTAAGACATACTTGTCAACAGCAGTAAACGGTGAAATATCCTCATCCTTCGCACTACTAAGAAGGCGTTGCCTTACATCATCATACTGGATAACAGACATTGAGAGGCTCATGTACTGCAACTGATTAAGTGCCATACGCATATCTCCATTAACTCTGTCCGCAAGTTCCTCAAGAGCAATCTATTTATGTAAAAAAGAGATCAGTGGATGTGATAATTGTTTTTTAGTTTGACAATAAAAAAACAGTAAATAAAGAAATCATATTGCTGCGAGATTTGCTGATAATAATTTTAGGAGAAGCAGAGATTCCAACAAGCAAGTTTAGTAACATATGTACCTCATTAACCTTGACGCCTTCTGTAGTTCCAACTTGCATTAACCTCTTTGCCATCTATCATCCATTTGAAATAATGTCACTGTCAGCATATTCACATTTAAATTTTATAGCAAATTTTAGGAGGAAATCATGATACCGTAATAGATTTTATCATAATGGCAACTATCAAGAAGCACATTCATTCATTCATCAAGGGTTGCAGAGAGAACAAAGCTCGGCAATGATGTCACAATTTTAGACAAATTAATGAAAAGATAATTAAGGTAAGGTTTATCCAGGGTGGTTAGACCTGTTGTTTTGTTGGTTTCCTGTAGTTGAGAAGCAAACAGTAGTTGAGAAGACTTTTCAGTTTCTGACTATAACGGTCATTGCAAATACAGATGATTGGGATTTTGGAAATTTTGATGCTGGCAATAAGGTCAGCCACCCCACCCCTATCTCCGGAGGACATGCCATCAACTTCATCCATAATCAACACGGTCTTTTGATGTTTTGACCTGCTAGATCAATTTAAATGGTTAAATCTTTTTGTTTCCCCCAAGTAATCGCACAAGGGAATTTGGTATTTACTGAAAAAGACCAACCGTTCCATCTTAACACTCAAAGATTCATTGCTGACAAGTTCTTTTATAGAGTTTGCCATGCTTCCACCAATTCCTTTAAGAATTTTAGAATCAGCTTTTCCCCGGCTGTCACTAGCATTGACCTAACAAACAGAAACAAGGTGCAGAATTGCTAAGTCAAAAGTGGGAGCATTAGGAATGAATTCAACATGCAGGTGCTGAACAAGATAATGTTCTTCCTCCTTAAAATGGACAGTATATCATGAATATAGAACCTCTATGCCCTGGAAGCCAAGCATCTGGCTAACCAATTTTGCTGATGTACTCTTTCCAATGCCAGGTGATCCACTTATCAATACAGCTTTTTTAGCTCCATTGTCATTCTGTTTTTTTCCCTTTCCCTGCTGCCCAGTATGTAGAAAGTGATCATTCCAATGGGACAACCACTCGTGAAGCTGCTTAACCTACAGATGACATAAAAGGGGGAGAACTCTCAAGGAATTATCCCTCATCCAAAGGAGGAAAAAATGTGCATGTCAAACAAAAAAATGAAGAAGAAAAAAGAGAAGAAATCAATGTCCATGTACTGATAGTTAGACACATACAAGTGACTGGTTGCCCAAAATATCATTGGGAGTCTTCGGTTTGTACTTTTCTGGCCATGTTAATGAGGAATCAGCAGCGGCTTGGGTTTTCCGCTTAGCAGGAGAAACACCTTGAGCCGAACCTTTTTGGGGGGTTTTCTTTTCCAAAGAGGGCGAGACTTCATAACCTAGAGCAGCCCAGTCATTAAGGACACAAACAATTTAATATCAAGTACCTTACAATCACCAGGTTGAAGTAGTGAAATAAACTGACAGTCTGATAATGACACATAAGCAACCAGCACTGTTTATACCTTTTACTACTTTCAGAGGGCTTCCTTTTGGTTGCGAGGTAGCACCCTTGTCTTTAGTATTTTTTAAATCTTGTGGGGGTGTTTTCAAGGGTTTTGATTTATGAATCAGGTCAAACAATCCATCCTCAGTTAAAAATGCAGTGCTGCAAAAAAAGAAAAGAATAAAAGAGAAGATGAAGCAATTGAAACCAACATCTAAACAACGAAAGAGGTAACAACAAACCCTAGCTCTTTGGCTTTTTCGGATTTCCGTCCCCCAATATCTTCATCAGCAAGAAGATAATTCTGCAACCAGACAATGAAAATCAGAAATAGAAAATTGATGAAACCTAGAGTAGGAAAGACATCTATAAGACTGACCGTTTTTTTACTGACAGACCCAGTAACTCGACCTCCATGGCGTTTAATCAAGTCTTCTGCTTCTTCCCGTTCCAAACTAGAAGAAAATCCAAAGTAAATTGTAATATTCTGACATCAAATTGCTAAATGACACAGGGTTACCAAATATAAACTGTAGCCGAAGACTAAAACAAATAGAAGACAGATAAGGACAACAAACAAGCAATATGAAGAAAAGGATTATTTGGCTTTCAAGTATTTCTAAAATTCAGTCCTCATTACAGCCATTTTAAACTGCTGTCGCAAATACCTGTCAAGGGTTCCACTAATAACAAAAGTTTTACCAGCTAAACAATCAGGCGCACCCTCTGGGACTTCCTGAAACACAAGAAAAATGCTTCACTATAAGGACAAGAGAATAATTGTCAATCCACGCCAACTACTAAAGAGCTACAGATCCAATTCACAGCATTGAATTCCAATCAAAGAAGAGATATTTCCTCAGTTCCTTTGAAGTGCTAACCTTTTCTCCTTTGTGGGGAGGATCTTTTCTTTCACCGAAATTCATGAATCCACCTCTTCCACCACCACCTCTCCCTCTCCCTCTTCCACCAGCAGGGGCCGCTGCAGAACTTCTTCCACCACTACCTCTTCCTGCTGGTTTACGAGGAGTACAACCCACTTCATCATCGTCCTCATCGTTCTGGTCTATTTCAACAGATTTTTTAACTCCTTTACGAGGGACACTTTTCAATTTTTTGGCAGGACTAGGCTCAAATACATCATCATCATCAGCTTCTTCTTCTTTAGCCTTGAGAAGCTTCTTCATGGTTGGAGGTTTAGAGTCACCATTTTTTTCTTCTTTAGCCTTGTGAACCTTCTTCACAGGTGGAGCCTTAACATCATCATCTAATGCCTTAGAACTTTCTTGGGGTTTTCGTTTAGCTACTGTTTTCTCAACCTCCTGTTCATCTTTAGACTTATCCGCCTTGGTAGCAAAGTATCTACTAGTTTTCTTCCTCCCTGAGCTTTCTTGCCCTCCTCTTGTCTATTTAATCACATGAAACCAATTCAAAAAGTGAAACATATCAATCTTATTCACCAGAAAAACATACAAACACAGTAGGCATTGTCTCTATTGCTCATGAAAATCACGAAACCAAATTGTGGTATCACACTTCCTTTCTTCACAAGTAGAGACAATAAAAAGGAAACAAAAGCTAACTATATAATAATAACTAGTGCCTTACAGGTTTTTCTGTTTGTGGGATAATTGCAGCCGGTTTAACAGGAGGCAAAAGTGCTGCAGAGGGTTTCACAGCAGCCTTTGTAGCATCATTCTTGTCATGTGATTTCATGAACCATTTCCTAATATCCCCCTACAAGGAAATATAAAATTTAAAATCATAAGTTACAAACTTATGAGTAACTACTGTAATGTCGTAAAACAATATTTATTTATTCACAAGAAACAACCCAGAAACCCTAACTCACCATTTCAAATATTCAGCCACTATTTCTCAAATTTTCAACTTCTCTCAGAACCCAAATTCAGAATATCATCAAATTCCAGTTCCGTATAGGCCCAAAACAGAAGCCCTTGTTGTTATTCAAGAAACCTCTTGATCATTACCTGCAGATTACTCCATTTAACATACTTTAAGCAAATCGAAAACCGAAATGTGAGCAGTAGAAATTGATTGCTCCGAATAAGTAAAAGAATTCAAATATTTAGCGCCAAAAAGAGTGCAGCAAATCAGTAATAATGGAAATAGAGACTGACCAGGTATCGATGATTTCTGAGAAGCTGATTCTTCTTCTTGGACCACTTATGTAACGAAGACTTCCTTCCTCTGTACGACGGTTTTTCTGTTTCGGTAAATCAAGGGTTTTCTGTTTCGGGAAAAATAAAACCCAAAAATAAACTTTTAGTTAGACCGAGTCGTATTAATACTATTAATTTTTTTACTAGATTTATAGCCGTGCTCACCTGCGTATTTACTTTCTTATAAGAATACTAGTATGTAACCCGTGATATACACGGGATTTGATGAAAAAATTTGATTAAATGTGATATGTATGGTATATTTGTAATATTTTTTTTTTTTAGTATATTTCGTAATTTTTTAGTGTAAATATAATATATTTTATTTATTTATTTATTTTGTTTCTATGGATAAAGTGGGTGATCTATCGTATTAGTTTTTTTTTTATTTGAACAATATTAAACAATATGAATAAATAAATATTATTCATTTTTAATTAAATATGAAGTTTTGATATCATTTAACGTGAAAGCGTGATTGAGTTAGTCCTTTAAAAGAGTAGTTTTTTTTGTTAAAGAAACACAACGACACGAGGAAAATAAAAATCATGGTTAACTCGTTAGTTTTGAACCGACAAAATATAGTTTTCTAACTATGACCAAAATACGCATTCTAAATAAACCCATCGACTACACAAAATTCATACCCGTTTTCCAAACTCCATCACCACCCTTACAGATTGTCTCACTCTCGAATCAGTTTGTAAGGGGCTTTTTACAAACTAGAGAATCTATATCATCAAATTAGAGAATCTTCATTACCATTATTCGATAGCACAACAAAATCATGTTTTTTAATAAAATTTGACTCGGATATTGAGTTCAAAAGAATTATCTAAATTAACGACCAATTTCTTTTATTATACTATAAAAACGAAGGTTGTTAGCTTAATGGCTGATGTAACAACAAAATTTTATGTGAACCCAAAATCAAGCTAAAAGCATTGAAATCCATGTTGATTTGTGCGTATTGGTTCATTTTCAAGTTTAATTATTTTTCTACTGATCAAAATAACTTGATTTTGTCTTCTAGTTTTTCATGATCCTTTCACTTCCTCCACCTCTCATCCATACGGATTTTAAGGATTTTGTGAACGAAAATTCATTAATGGTTGTAGAAATAGAAGAAGATAGAATTATGAAAAACTTGTTTAATAAATAGAAATGACGTGTAGACAATTGATGTTGGTGTTACTGTTGGCGGTGGTGAGGTGGCTGAGTTGAACATGGGTGTGAATTTTTTTTGTAGGCAGTGAGTGTATGTTATATTGGTAGGTTAGTCTGAGTTAGTAAATTATATTCGATCGGTCTAAACCAGAGTCGATTACGATTTTTGTTCTCTTTGTATAGCGTTTTACTCTCCCTCAAATAAAAATCTTAGTTTTAGAGAGATTTTTCTTTTTTTGTTATTTTTTTTATATGAAAAGAATTGCCTGTGAGAGAATTTAAGGGTTTTAATGTACTTAAAACCATGGGAATTTAGAGGTTGTGTGAGAACATCTCTAACAGAAGGTGTAAAAAATCCTACGTGGAAGTCATATTAAAACCTTTATTTATAAGGGTTTATACATGTAGAAAATATAGGATCTCATAGCTAATAAATTATCTCCAATAATATAAGAGCATTTCCAACGATATGTAAAAAATCCTACGTGGAGGTCTTATTAAGACATTTATTTAGTAGGACCCCATAGCTAATAAAGTATCTCTAATAGTAGGTGGATTTAAACCTTAGAGTATCTTATATGATAAAATCTTAACCGTTTAATTTTAAATTAAATAATTATTAAAGATAAAAAATAGGGAAAAAATTTACATGGAGGGTCTAACCGAAAGTCTAGTTAAGACTTTTTCTAAAACCTTCATATTTAATATCTCATCCCTCCTAGTTTGTTGTACCTAACTATTGGAGATGATCTAATGATCTAAAATCTTATGTGTCTTGAAAAAATAGTATTTCCGCCCGAAGATGATCGATCTAATGATCTAACCCTTAGAATATCCTACGTGATAAAATCTTAACCGTTTAATTTTACTTTAAATAATTATTACAAATAAAAGATAATAAAATTATGATTACTACACCAAAACAGACTTTTGTTTGTTACTCTAATACGTGTAACTTCCTATTTAATATTACACTTATATGTGTTGATATATTAGTGTTGTTTTTTTGTTACACATTCACACTAATAAGAGTAACTTTTAATTAATTAAAGTCACATTTAAATTAGTGTAACAAATCTGGGATAAATAAAAAAACCACAGATTTTATCATCCCCTAACTCGGGATTCCTGCACCTTCCCTCCCCAACCCACCCCCCTTGTGAAGCCAGAAAAAAAACATCTACTTTCTAAATCTCCATTCATACGTAATTAGAAAAAAAAGAAACAATCAAACTATTGTAGTGCATTGCATTAAAATTATGTTCAGGTTACATTGAAAAAATGTATACGCCACAAATATATAAGGTGCTAAAAATTGAAAACCAATGAAAGTGATGATTGTGCACTACAATTTACAACAACCACATTGTATCAATGCAGTTTAGACCATTATTTTGTTACAATAACCTAACTATCAATATCTTAATAGTGACTTAGGCCTTCAGTGAGTATAGACAGATGACTATATCCTTGCCTTGTTTCCTTTTATGACTTAGCAAAACAGATCAATTATACCTCCATATACGATTTAGGTGCAGCAGAGGGCTCTGTAGATGCAGGTACAAATGAAGGTCATCCTGCACATAACATACAAGTATAAGGACGTAAAAAGTATACAAGTATAAACTGGGAACAATTACACTAAAACAAACAGCCACATTGCAATCACGTAGTTATGTTTGATTATACTGTAATCTAAGTAAGTTAATGCAAAAGAAAACAGCACAGAGAAATTGAGCAGAGAAATTTAGATGAGTTGTAACCAAGTTTACCTTATTTATATATGTTGGATGAAACCAGATGCAGACTTCTCAAGCTGCATTGTCTCATTCCCGCCAAATGATACTGTTGATGTGCCTTGAATCAGTCGTCGGCGGTGGTCTCGTTAAATCTCTGGAGCCAAGAGCTAAGAAGGGAGTTTTCATGGTCTATGGTGCAGGTGTGAAAGGGTACAGGATCTGGTCTGACAATAAGATTATACTGAGCAGGAGTGTAGTCTTTGATGAAAATTTTATGCTGAAATCCAGAGAGAAGATCACTAATGCACCAGAAAATGAGGTTGTTGTTGAGGAGGTGGAAGTGCAATTCAGTCCAGAGGAGAATCAGGCACCTAATTTGGTTGACGACCAACTACCACCATCAGTTACCGAAGAGCAAGATGCAGATGAGTCTGAGAATGCACCACCGAACATCGGAGCATTGCTACAAACCGACCTAGAAGGGTTGGAATAAAACCTCCAGCGAGGTACAGGTTTGACGATTTGGTGGGTTACGCATTGCAGGTGGCCGAGGAGGTGGAGGATCACGAGCCGTCCACCTACAAGGCTGCAGTATCTGGAAACAAGTCAGCACAGTGGCTTGCCGCAACGGTAGAAGAAATGGAGTCCCTTATCAAAAATGGGACTTGGGAGCTTGTAAAAATGCCTGCTGATAGAAATGTAATTACTTGCAAGTGGGTTTTCAGAAAGAAGGAAGGAATGTCAGCTGTAGAGGGTGTCAAGTATAAAGCACGAGTGGTTGCAAGAGGTTTCAATCAGAGAGAGGGAGTGAACTACAACGAGATTTTCTCGCCAGTGGTCAGGCACACTTCCATCAGAGTGCTACTAGCCATAGTTGCACATCAGGATCTGGAACTTGAGCAACTAGATGTGAAGACAGCTTTCCTGCATGGAGAGTTGGAAGAAGAAATATACATGATCCAGCCAGATGGATTCCAAGTTCCAGGTAAAGAGAATTACGTCTGCAAGCTAAAGAAGTCCTTATATGGGCTAAAACAGTCCCCCAGGCAGTGGTATAAGCGATTTGATAGTTATATGGTGCATCTTGGCTATCACAGGAGTCCGTATGATTGTTGTGTGTACTACAATGATTTACAGAATGGTTCACGCATTTATCTAGTTCTGTATGTTGATGATATGCTGATTACTGCTCAGAATAAGTCAGATATTCAGAAGCTGAAGGGGTCTCTCAGTGCGGAGTTTGAGATGAAAGATCTGGGTGTTGCTCGGAAAATTTTGGGAGTAGAAATCTATAGGGATAGGAAGAAGAGAAAGCTTTTCCTATCACAGGAAGGGTAGATCAAGAAGATTTTGAGCAGGTTTGGAATGTCTTCATCCAAGCCTATAGATACTCCAATGGCACCTAACAGCAAGTTGGGAATGTACATGGTTCAGACTTATGAAGAGAAAGAGTACATATCTCGAGTTCCATATGCTAGCGCAGTTGGAAGTCTGATGTATGATATGGTATACACTCGACCAGACTTAGCATTTGCTGTTAGTGTGGTCAGTCGGTTTATGGTTCAGCCTGGGAAGGAACATTGGCAAGCTGTTAAGAGGATTTTCAGGTATGTTAGAGGTACTTCAGATGTCGGTCTCTGTTCTGGGAACGATACCCGATGTTTAGTGGCTGGTTTCTCAGATTCTGATTATGCTGGAGATGTGGACAGTATGAGATCTACGATTGGTTATGTGTTCACTTTTGGAGGTTCTGTTGTAAGCTGGAAGGCAACTCTACAACCTACAATTACTTTGTCTACTACGGAGGTGATAGACACATTTTAATGTCTAAATTGCACCTTAATTTCTAGTGAGTTAGTATTCGATTGTGTGTCTATTACGTGTTTTTATGCTTTTGTAGGTACATTAGAAGAATAAAGATTTGTGGAAAAATTGGCTCAAAAAGTGTTCAAGGCACCCGGGAAAATGGATCAAAGCACCCACACTTTGGATTGGGGCACCCCTGGATCGGGTCAACCCAGCGAGTCAACCCAGCGAGCTGGATCGGGCCGAGTCACCGGGTCAACTCATCGGGCTCTACTGTTCTTCACTGGCAACACAAAATCAACGGGAAATCTGGTTTCTTTCGCTTCCAGATTGTTCCAAATGTTAGTAGATATCCCACACAAGTTAGAACAATCGAGAAACAGCAAAAAGTTCCCGTGAAATCAGTTGAAAAATCATGAACATGGCCGGAATTTGATTTCGATTAGGATTGGGATTTGTGGGCTGTTCTAGAGAGTTCTATTAGGTTTAGAACTCTCTCTAGGGTTTCTACTATCTATAAATACCAAGAGAAGCCAAGAGAATCGAGTACAAAAGCTTAGAGAAGATTTTAGAGAATTCCGGTCACTATTCCGTCACCGCCGACGAGCTGCTGCTGCACCGGCCGGCTGTTCTTCATCCATCACTGCCGGAGAAGAAGACTCAGTAACATTTATATGTGTTGCTGATTTGAATTTTCCTGTCGTCTATTGCTTCAAACCATTTGTTGCTTAAACTCTTCTGTAACAGCTGAACCCTCTCCTGTAACGCTTATAAGCGTATCACATCAGCTGTTACAGCGTTATTCAACCTTGTAATCAATATTTTGAGCAATGAAATCAACTTTTGAGCAAGTTTTCTTCACCATGAGCTAAGTCTATTTACTGGGATGATGGATAAGGTAATTTTCTCAATTTTATGTGATTTAATTATTTTCTAATAATTATTTATAATTCTTTTATCATTAAAATTGCATAGTTTTGAATAGTAAAAACGGTTTTCTTTCAACAGTTGTGCTTTTGCTTGATGGATTATGCTTAGTTAATTAATTTTGATAGTCCATGCTTGTGATTTACCTCTGTTTGTTAGCATAACAAAACCAATTTTGGCAATTATTTGGGCTTCAATTAATTTAAAAAGAATTATCTGATTAATCACATAGGTTGTTAGAATTACCTGATTCCTGATTCCTGGTATTTTTAAAATTATTCAAAAATCATCTTTAGGTTATTTAGTCTTTTTCTTACTCCTGGAATTTTCTAGAATTAGTTTAAATCATTATTTTCTAAAATCATCACCTTCACAAGTTCGAGAATCGAACCTTTATTTACCACTTTCTAAAATCACATCAGGAGGCAGAGTATATGGCCTTGACAAAAGTCGCTAAGGAGGGAATTTGGTTAAAGGGGCTGGTTAATGATCTAGGCCTACATCAGGATCAGGCTATAGTGTATTGCGACAGCTTGAGTGCAATATGCTTAACCAAGGATCAAGTCCATCATGAGAAGACGAAGCACATTGATGTCAGGTATCACTTTCTGAGAAATGAGAAGAGAATTGAAGTGAAGAATGTAGGGACAGCTGATAACCTTGCTTACATGTTCACCAAGCCAGTTCCTGCGAGCAAGTTCCAACATTGCTTGGACTTGCTCAATATCACAAGTCAGTAGTCTGAGCCCTTGTCTAGGGGCATCTGAGGCTGAGAAAGGTTCTGGCACTGTCATGGTGCATCTATTTCTATTGCTGGGAGGATTCAAGTCAAGGTGGAGATTTGTAGATATGCCTTGAATCAGTCGTTGGCCGGAACTCTACGGGGAGTCCGAGGGGCAGAGCCAAGGTGGAGATTTGTTGCTGGGAGGATTCAAGTCAAGGTGGAGATTTGTTGATATTCCTAAGCGGTATACATAATGTATTATCACTGGGCTTGTTTTCCGTTATTTAGTCGAATTATGATATATTTCTTTGCCCTATATATATACACATGTTGTACCTAGAATGGGTGCAATTTCAGTATTCTGCTCTATAATAAAACTCTGCTTTCTCTGTTGTGATGTAGCTAACGTAACGGTATATCACCACTGCAGCGGCTAATTCGAATTCAAAGAAGTCAATCCCTGAAATCAGTTCTAACCAACATTTGTTACACAATTCAGTTTTCTACGACCGGAGTATTTGAGTTTTTGTTTGGTGAAGAACCGATAACTATGAGAGACACTAATCTCTAAGTGTGCTTACACAATTCAGGAACTAATAATAACACTCCGCATCTAGATGCATCTTGGCAGGATGACATTACAGAAGCTGAAATGATAATTTCAAATGAACTCTAGAAAATCATGATAAAGCACCAGCAGAACACAGCGCCATTACAGAGGCAGTGAACAGGTTCTCCGAGTTGAGCCTTTCCAGCATTTCTCAAGTACCTAATCCAGGAGATGTCACAAGGTTGTATTAACAAGCATTTATCAAGTACCCAAATTCTTCTGGCTCTGACTTTTTCGCTTACAGTTTAGGATTTATTAAAACTCTGGCCAGTGTGTACTACCTAATCAACTAGGCCTTCCGTTCGATCAGATCTATAAATATCGTATCCGAGAGAGATTCACACAATAGCTACCAATATGACAGAAGAAAAAGTAAACACAGTTACCATTTCAAAACTTGATGGCATTCCAAATCTCTGGTTCTCTCCAGAAAGATAATACACTTTAAATAGCAACCACCCTCACTGTTTTAGATACCATTATCACTCCAACAGTGTTCATCGTCTCCACATAAGTACCGCTTCTGATCTGTTGACAAAGTTGGCATCCCAGTACCTACATTACATTCGCCAGGAAGATTTTGAACTTGTTATAACACCCAACGCATAAAAAAACAAAAAATACTTAATGCCCATTGATTTGGTATTTTTTGGGTCTTAAATCTTGTTTTGTTACTGCCAAGTTAAGCATACTCAAACTAGTCCAGTTTATGGCTGTGACTTCTTATGCATAACGAGATGGTGAGTTAATATCACATTATACTACATTATTAATATCTAACTCTAGCAACGAAGAGAAAGAAGATATACCTTGGAATTGGACTAACAAGAGTCATCTGACAATGCCTTCTCCAATTTCACTTCAAATGATGTTGCATCCCACTAATTTTCTGGAAAACAAAACTTAATAAGTAAAATTCAATAATTCCAATAAGGGATGCGCATAGATAACCATATAATAAGAAAAGAGGACAAAATATACACAGAGGTCAGAACACCATTTCCAACCATTTGGCTGACACACACCAAGGTCCACATAAGTGGTAAAGACGAAAGACCAAATCACTTCCAAATTTTGTTCATATTTAACTACAACTACATACAGAACAGACCAAAAAAGATTGAAAAATAAATCACAATCAGATCAAACCACACAACTCGTAGTTGAGGCTTCTAATGCAGCCCATAAGTCAAATACAAAAAAGTTTTTTTTTACGTTATAGAAATCATAAAGAGCATCTTCTAAACAGTTGAGAATATGGTTTTTAGCCATATAGTTCTGTCTGCCCCAACTTTCTAATTCTCTTTCATTACCCGGATCATTCAAAGTTTCATCAAAAGGTTTTAGAACTAATTCATCCAACATGTGAAAACTCAGAAAGAACAACATCTTGGATTGCCATCTTTTGAAGTCTTTGCCACTGAACTTTTGTGGTCTGTCAACATCACTTTTAGCCATTGAAACAGAAGAAATAACTATTGTTTTAAGATCGTTGGTTCTGCAACAATGGAAAAACTAAACAGAAGAAAACTGTTAACGTTAGAGAAATTTATGTATTGATAAACACTCTGATGTTGACGCACACAAACAAGGACAGAGCCACCTGCTCAGCAAATTGTCCTTAACACAATAGTTCTCGGGTACTCCTCAATAATAAGAGATGCTATACCCCAACAAAGAAGATGTGTCCAGGATAGAACTGCCAGTTATGACTAGTATAAGCACAATACTAGTCACCCTCTAGAACTTAACAACAATTGATAGTGGAAGGGAAATAAACACACAATTTGCGCAAAACAAAGCAAGAAGAGGGGAAAAGAGCTAGGGATATCTTCTCTAGAGTAAGTTGAAATTGAGAAATGATTTTTATTTTATAGCCAAAACATGATAAGAGAATTATTGCGCATTGATTAAAATTAATTTCGTACATTAATCACGGTTATTATGTTTAAAACGGATACAAAACTGTCAGAAAATATTTTCTCATTAAAAAAACTTAATTTTAGCCGGGTCAGACGCCCCCACATATAAAACAAAATTTAATGAAATACTTTATTTTCAAAAACGTAAGTCTTGGTTGGCCCGCAGCCTTAGCTACGCCCGCAGCCGCAAGCATACTCAATCCCGCAGCACACAAGCTCCGCAAGCTCGCAGGCCGCAAGCGTGCGTGCTTCGGTGCGAAGCACCGCACATATGTGAAAAGTATGCTTACTTCAACTAGCCCATTGCCTTTGTCCTCCCCCAACCACAAAAGCTTCTAAACCCTAAGGGACCTCCCTTAGTTGCATTTTTGTGGTAATAAAGAGAGAACTCATCTCTTGTCTCACCAATGTGGGACTAAAGGTTCTCCTTTCACAATAGTGAAAAATGGGCTAGTGTCCCTTAGTGACTTCTATGTCCTAAGGTCCATTCCTACCAAGACCAAAATACATTTTAAGTCATTTTTCTCCAACAGTAGATAGATGAACGGTATAAATTACTAGGTGATTGTTTTGAACATTGACCTTAGAGCATCAATTAATCCTCATTACAAAGGTTTGTAATAGCTTAGTCCCGCAGAGTCTGAAGATCCATAAAGAATTGCAAGACGAACATTGACAACTGACCTGAAAGAAGAACATAAACTGGAAGTCTGGAAAATCAGGGAATGTATATTTTCAGTGTAAAGGATTCGGTACCATCGGTCCGGTTGATAGGTGCATAATTCACACATATAAAGTAGTTTTTCCTGAACCTTATTTGCTATATTTGAGTGAATTACTAGGTATTTTGATTACTTTTGTAGTTTTGTTAGTTTTTCAGGTTACAGCTCAGAAACCCGCAGAATGGAGCTTAAGAGCTAGAATCACCGAGGAGCCAGTGAAAATCTGCTTAAAATAGGCCTTTCACATACCACAGTGTAGGGAATTGAATTACAAAGCCAATGGTGAAAGAATGAAGTCATTCTGATCAAAATTGAGGAAGATATGGGCAAAGCCCCGAAGTGGCTTATTTGGCCTACGTAGCCAGCGGCCAGGCGCAAGTGCGGCTGAAGCATGTTGCGGTAATGTGCTAAGTCATGATTTGAAGGGCTAGAATGGTTCAATGGGATAGTGGATAGCCTTGGTGGGTTATTAGCTATGTTTTGGACATCATATGAGATTGGGAAAGCATTGGAGTTTCCATAACTTGTGGGGCTGGAATTAGGAAACTTAGCACATTTCCTATTCCTAGTCGGTTTCCTAAAAGTGGCCAATTCTAGTATAAGAAGAAAAATTGGTTTTCTCATGGATTCTTTTGGTTAATTTGGGGCAGAGAATATAGGAGTTCTTGTAGGAAAAGGAGAGTTTGAGGCAAGGAAGGAAAGGTGGGGAAACAACAATATTTTGGACTTAGCCACTCACGTACAAACAGGAATCCTATTGGTGTAAAAGGGGCTGGATACTCACGTATAAAGGGATAGTTTTAGGCTGCTGAGATTGGTATCTCATATCATATACACGGTGAAATACAGCAGCAACAAGAGGAAGAAGACAGCAAGGGAAAAGGGGCGTTGGCCACTTTTTATACAGGCGATTCTGCTCAATCGTTCATCGCAATTCTTTCGGGTTTGATTTAATTTATCTCTTGATTGTTTTCCATGGGTTTTGAGAAACCCATGATGAGCTAAACCCTTCTATACTGGTTAGGGATGTAATCTGATGTTTGAAGACATGTTTATCAATTGAATGGTGCATATTCCATGATTTCATGCTGTTTTTAATATCGTTCATGTTCTACTGTGTATAATAACATATGATTGATTGCTGATTTATTTGAGTTCGAAATTAGATAAATAAGCATTGACATCTATTGCTAGACTGGAGTTCCGAGAGTCGGTGTTGTCGAGGGACTCCGGACACAAGTAGCATAGCATATTTGTTAACAATACTTAAAATTGCCATGCACATATGTGTAGAAGCTTGACCTAGGCTAAATCCTGTGGAGGTACTCACTTGGGTTGTTTAGATTAACCTCAACTCACAAAGACCATAGCTATCATTGGGTTAAACTCGAGTGGAGGTACTCACTCAGGTTATCCAGTGCTAAGAATTCAAAGGGTGGAGGTACTCATTCTTTGATGATATTAGGAGTTTTGCCGAAGTAGACGAGATAACTGGCTACTTTAGGGTTCTTGGTATTACTAATGCAT